>AYEL01072892.1:0-54802 GCA_000484575.1 Olivierus martensii
GGACTCTTGCCGATAGATCCACTCCTGGCCGGGCTAAATCTAGCCACGGGCCCTCCATGGCACTAGCCAGGCAATGCATAGACCAGCTCAGTTGTTAAAGCATAAACTTTATAATATAAACTTCAAGGTTTATTTGGTATAAAAATTCCCTTGAAGTTTATATTATAAAGTTTATGCTTTAACGACCAAGCCAGTCTATGCATTGCCTGGCTAGTGCCATGGAGAGCCCGTGGCTAGATTTAGCCCGGCCAGGAGTGGATCTATCGGCAAGAGTCCGATGTAAGTAATCAAAAAGTCTTTCTAAATTAATATAACTGTCTGAAGAATCGATCTGCTTGTTGGCCTCGGTGGTCTAGTGGTTATGACGTTGGGACGTTAGCCCAAAGGTCCCCGGTTCGATTCCGGGCCGAGGCAGATTTTTCTTCAGATAAATTAATTAAAAATTCTGGTTTAATTATTAATTAATAGATGGCACCACTCATTGATTCGGTAAAAATGATAATTATAATTACAAGATGGCGCTAACATTAGTTCAAATTATTTCGAATCATTAAATTATTCCGTTATAGTTTCAAGAGTTAAATTTGGCTTGAGAATTTAGGTTTATTTGGTACACAAATTTAGTTAAAGTTAAATTTTACAACAATTTAACAATGCATTCTGAAAAAATGATTTTTTTTATGAAACAGTCAGTCATGGTAATGGTTCAATTAAATCAAAACTAGGGGTTTTTTATATTATAAATAAATTAAATTGCTTCATAGAACCAAAAAGATAATTATAATCACTTCTAGACATTTGTTCATAATCACTACTGAATGTATTACAAAAGAATATTAGAATATTTGAATCATATTTAAATTTAAAAATTAACTTGTGTACAAGTTTAAATCAACACAGTTACAAAATGATGATATAACATTAATTAAAACTACATATCATGCCAGAAAATAACAACTGCATATTTAATTAGTTGAAGAGATGAATTTCTAAGCTGCATTTAAAGTACTACTACCAATTTCATTTAATGTAAGATATTTTTGGCATTTATTATAAATATGCCATTTTTTTTAAAGTCAGTCTTAGAGAATTATATGAAATTAATCTACAGTGTCATTAATTAGATTGATGAAACTGATATTGAATCATCATAGTAAGTCCAAACAGATTAAAGATAAAAAATTATGGCGTTTCTCCACAGAATCTCTTTCATTTAACATAAAAGACTTTGAATTCTCTAATTAAATCTCTTATCTTGATTAAATTCCTCCTTTTGTTAAAATAGCTCTTAGCTTTGGATTGAATTCATTCCTTCAAGTTTATGTTATTTCTCCAAGTCAGTAAATAATCTTGAAAACATTATAAGAATAATTAATATATCAATTAAAGAATTTATTTATTTGATTATAGCTGAAACATATTATAAAATACATAAAAACAATAAAAAAAATTTAAATGTAGAAAAGTACAAGAGCTATTTTTCTTACGAGAAAATTGGCTGAAGAAAACGATATAATTGTTGTACATGCAGATAAAAATAAAACTCTAGTTTTTATGTCTAGTCAGTTATGCATGAGACATTTGGAAGAATAAGCTATTAGTACACAATGCATTTATTTGGAATATGATTCTATCAACAAGATTTATAAACAAGTTTATAAAATATGTAAAGATATAAAAACCCATCATTTTTAAATTCTACAAATTATTCCTCCTCCATGTTCTTTTGCATTTGTTAAAGGACATAAACCAATCTTTGAACCTAGGCCTATTGTTAAAGCTATATATTCCATCTCAAAAAAGGAGTTAGTTATACATCTGATGGTTTTTTCCAAAATGAATAACAGGGGCCAAGTGAACTTATAAATAAATAGTCTCAGGCTGATGGAAACTATTGTTTCTTAATGATAATCTTGTCAGTAATGTCAGGTGGTCTTGATAGTTATGAACTAATCATTTAATAACTATCAAAACCAGCTGACAAAATTTGTTCAATTGAGAGCTGTAATGTCAAAAAGGCAGAGGAAGTAGCAAAACATTTAATAGATATATTTTATATTTTTGGAGCATCTACTGTTCTATAATCTGATAATGGCCAAAAGTTCAGAAACAGAACATTAGAAGAGGTTAAGTTAATGTAGATGGATTTGGCCATAGCCAATGGTAGGCCCCGACAAAGTCAGAGTCAGGTAAGCATAGAAAGGGCCAACTAGGACATACAAAACATGCTGTGTTCTTGGATGCAAATGGAAGGAATACCTAATTGATGGAGGGTTTGAAATTCGTCCAGATGACGAAAAATAGAATTTACAATGATCTTTGCATTCCATCATGAATGAGATAATGTTTGGAAGTGATATAAAAGTAGATCTTTCCTCATTTTCTCTACCTAAAGAAACAGCATAGAAAATTGAAATGAAGGAACAGCTGCAAGAAGTATTTGACAATATTAGGCAACCAGTTGTGGTAAATAATGATGATGATGATGATGAAAATGCAATGCTGACAGAAGAAAGTGACAGTAATGAGGATATAGGAAACCAACTGAATGATGTTGAAGCTGAAGCAAAATACTCAGAAAATAAATATTTTGTTCATCATGTAAATCCAAAATTTCAAGTTTAAATGATGCAAGCATGTGTTTATTATTTTGCTAAATGTTTACTAAAAATTTCAATACAAATGAACTAAAAATTGCAAGAAATCAAACATGTTATTTGGTTATTAAAGATCATATGTGAAATAGTTCAAAAACATGAAGAGTAAACCTATAAAACATATAAAAATTGATATAATTAAGCTAAACATTTTTTACCAAAACAACAATTAGTAGTACAACATAGTATAGTTAATGACACAGGCTAGTTGAAAATAAGTCATCAGTAGATTAGACAGTGCAATACAGGTTCTTTGTTGCATATCTACTGATGCTGACTTTTTAAGAAGAACATGCTCTAATTATGTATGTGTTCTGTAATTAAACAATCATACTACCTATTATGAATTAGTCTGTATCCTTTATATTTTACCTTAAAGATAGGTTGTATCCAATTATAGTTAATATGCTGAAATGGTATAAAAATGTGCAAGGAATTGTTAAAAAATAAAAATAAAAAATAAAGTATTAGTATAAAAATATAATAATAATAAATATAATTATAGTATATGCATTAAAACCAGCTCACTTAGCAAGTTCTATATAAATTTATTGCAGTATAACGTTTTCGGACTGCATTTCAGTCCCTCTTCAGTACCTTTACACACAACTTTATATTATCGGGACTGAAATGCAGTCCGAAAACGTTATACTACAATAAATTTATATAGAACTTGCTAAGTGAGCTGTTTTTAATGCATATATGATAATAAGCAAGTTGTTTTTCTATGTGATATATAATTATAGTGTAGAGTAATTTATTTATATATAATAATTAATTAATTACATATAAATAGTTGAAAAATATCACAGCAAAAAAAAAAGTTCTATTATAAATTGAACAATGTTAAAAATAAACAAACTAGGATAAGATTGCATTTTAGCTATTTGTAGTAAGAACGACTAAAGTAAGTTATTATAGTTGTGTGGTGTATGAAACTTCATCAAAGTGCACTATCAATACTTCAACGACCAAAGCCAATTGTTAGAGACAGAAACAGTTCTATTATGATTGAAATAAGTATGGTTTTGTCATTTTGCAATATTAGAGGACACTGTTAGGAGTCCCATGTTATTTCTGCTGTTTTGTATTTTTTTTGTCCTGCAGCTGTCCATCCCACAGGTCTTGTTCTAATGCTCTTGTTCATATTGCTGTGTTAATCTTATTCTTCATATTGTCCTGTTGATACTCTTATTCAAGTGCAAATATTGTATTTAATGCACCCTAAGTACACTCTCCCCTTTTAAGGCAGTTATTCCTAAGAGTTCTCTAAGTTCTCTAGGAATTTGTTAGATACCCAACCTCCTATTGAATTGGATTGGCAGCTTATTGTTTAAGGTATTAGAAAATCATATTTGTCCTTTTATATGTGATTCCCATTCTCTTAGCCTTTCCAACAACATGATATTCTTTTTTGATGTATGTGTAATATATTAGGGACACACATGTATCTTCTCTTACAAAACTATACACTACTGTGTGGTGGAATAGTTTGCTTTTTCTCTTCACTGCATAGGACTCAAGTTCTCAGTTTCATAGCCTAAACATGGCCTTATACATGATTAAACATGACATATAGACACAGGCTATAACAGATTATCTAATCATTGTCCTATCATAAGTAGCTGAAATGCAACCATCATGTTCTAGTTTAATTTTTAATTTATTTTTAACATTTATCAATATATATCAGATTGCTTTTCTGACATCATGTTTTTTTTTTATTTTTTTTATCTATTTTATCTTATTTTTTATCTATTTATATTTTTTGCTAGTCCAAAACAAACTTTTTCCTCATAAAAGTAGTTTGTATTAACTACTTTTATGAGGAAACAGTTTGTTTCCTTATAAAAGAGAGAGAGAGATAAATGTGTTGAGGAACTTTACACATTTTTGTATATTTTTTGTATATTAGTTTTATTTATTTTTACTTTTTTGTCTCAGAATTATTATGTATATTTTTGTACTATCTTCTTATTTATGATGTTTATTTTTTAACACATTGTTATGCATTTTTGTACCGTTTCATGCAAATTAACTATACTGTTATATTGTTTTGACAAAAATTTTTTTAGCTTATCTTAATTTTTATGCATTTTTATTTATACATTATTTCCTTTATAATTAAAAATTAATATTAACACTATCCTACATGCTTTTAAACTAATATGAATACAATCCTTAACAATCAAATAACATGTTTATGATTTCATTTTTTAATAAGTATTAACAATTTTTCTTAATCCGAGTAGTAATTTAACATGGTTACAACTAACAGTTCTTTGCAACTTCAAATGAATATAAACAAACAATCTGGGGAAATGCCCTTTTTTTCTGTGTAACTGTTTCTTGAAACTTTAGTATGTAAGCTGATAAAGACCAATTGACAATCAAAAGCATTTCTTTATCTGTATTAAACATTTATCTGTTGTATTGTCTTTTGTCTTTTATAAAGTGACAGAATGTCTATAACCTTAGATATTCTGTTATATTTAGAAATAAAAGTATGCAATATTAATAGAAATTGCAAATTTTAATGTAATTACAATTTTTGTCTAAATGATACAATATCTAAATTAATAATGTCCAATGTCCTTCATTTTATCATATTGGAATCTAATTAAAAAATACAGCTTAAAATACATTAGACTATTACATTGCAATTTGCAAAAAGTATTTATATTCATAAAAGTTGCACTTTTAAAATTTTAATATAAGAGATATATAATTAAGCAGAATTATTTTATATTCATGTATGAGATTTTTATAAAAATATTTATACAATACTTAATGTTAAACTTACTCGCTTTCAATTTCAGCTACTGTACATTTATATTGTGCTGTTGAGAAAAGACAGATATCAGCAAACTGCCGAACTATAAATTAAAAAAAAATATATATTAAGTTTAAAATACCAAAAAATTTCTTTAATAGAAATTAAATTAGATTCTAAATTAATTACATCAAAGCTATATATTCCCATTCTTTATCATGTAATAAAATTTCAAGAGATATATATTATTTGAAAATGAGCAATAGTCCAAAATGAAAAATTATGTTCTAAAATGATAACTATTTTCTGCCTTACAAATTTGGATTCTTTCAAAAGCATTTTCCATTATGTTATTTTAAATAGTCCAAAATCAAATTAATATCAGTCTAGTTAGGCACAACTTCATTTTCAGTAAAAAATAGCTATTTATACCAGCTTCCAAGTTTGCTATTTATGCTATTTACTATTCTATATTATTTACACCAGCTTCCAAATTTCATCTGTTAACCTCTCCTTGCATCAACATATAAAAATATTCTGCTAATAATTATCTATCTATCTTCAGTTCCACTTTTATTTTCTTCACTTTGTCATTCCAATATTTTTATTCCTACTATCTAATAGTAATTATATTTAACCAATATTGTGCTTTAAAACGATCTCTCAATATAAATTTTACTTACATAAGGAATGTAAATAAATTTTACTTATATCCCTTATGTATTTCTTGTAATAGTTTATCTGTACATTATAGCCTATCATTATCGGTATAATTTCCTTTATAGATCTAATCCAAGTTTCTGATTCAAACTCATCTTTTGTAATCCAATCACTATTATCCTGTAATTATTCTCCATTTTATTATAAAGAATAAAGAAAGAAAAGAATATGAAAAATATAATTGTATTTATATTACAAGTTAACTATTTTTACATATATATTTCTTTATTGAAATTATTATTACAAAAATTTTAAATTTTCATATAATAATAAAAAACTTTAATGTGCACTTTAAACAATTCCTATCTCTTTTCTTCATCTTTCTATTGAAAGAATGCTCTATAAAATCTCCTTAATATTGAGATCTCTTATCAATTATGTATCACTACTTTTCATTCCTTTTTATCTAATAAACTAATTGCTATAGTTTACAAATGTTTATCAAATTAAAATATATTAAAATGCAATATTCAGTACTATTGAAGCAGTAAAAACTTAATATTTAATTTTACAAAACATTTTTAATCTATTATGATCCTCATTAGTGAATACAAATACAGAATTAAAGATTTTCTTTTAATAAGAGTGATGCATAATTCATGCAACAGTTCAAAATGTTCATAACTTTTTTCTTTTTTGGAAAATAACATTTACAAAATGCAATTTTTTTAAACTAGTTATCATTTTAGAACATAATTTTTCATAACTATTTTCTGCCTTACAAATTTGGATTCTTTCAAAAGCATTTTCCATTATGTTATTCAGAGTATCATTTCTATGGACAGATTTTCTGCTTAGATGTTATTTATTTAATTAATGGATTATTGTAGACTGTGGGCCAATAACAACTCTGAGAGAGCATTTTTTTATATAATCAGAAAATGAAATAAGACTGCATACTGGAAATTTCAAGCAACTATTTTTAAAAATAATGAAAATATTAACAACTTATAAAATATTAATATTTTTAATGAATTTATGAATTTTTAGTGTCTTACATGCAACTCACATTACAGGCTGATGTGTCAAAGCATTAATTTGAATCATTACAAAAATAAAAACTTTGGCCATATCTTGTTTTAATATAAATTATTTTATTTAATGAAATTTAGTTAAGAAATTATTTTAATATTTAAAATTTCTATTCAAATACTAACCTGACACTTTAATTTTTTTAACTGTCCGATTGGAATTATTTGCAATGTGAACATTCACAGCTATATCTTCTCCATGATGGTACAACTAGAAAAAGTTCTAATATGATCATCTTTTATTATAAAGATTATATGCAATTATTATATATATTTCAAATTAATAAATATGTGAGGTATTTCATTTACCTGGTTATAACCTTTTAAAAGTATAATTGATGTCATTAAAAAAAAAAAAGTTTTATTAAATGTAAAAATTAAAAGAATAAATACTTCTTTTTCTATATTTATTTTATTTTTATTATAATTTTTAAATAAGAAGAAATATTATAAATGTAATTAGATAAAATAAAGTAAAAAAAATTGCATAAATGGAATCTCTAATAGAAGGCTTCTAGGAGATAAGAATGAAAGGATAAAAGCAACTGGTATCATATATTGGTGTTCATCTGCTACCCTTGTATACTGTTGTTACCCTTTACTTTTAGTGGAAGATTAATTATTTTGTTTGCTCATTTTTTCAATATTTTATAAAAAACTTTTTAACATCAGTCTTACTACTAATTATATTTTATTTTCAATGCATCAAAACTGTTTGCTCATACACATTTTTATAAAATATTTGTTGTACAATCCAAATAATCCTGATTAATCTGCCTTAATTAATCCCTTGATTTATAACGGATTTTTAATTTTTTTTTAAAAAACTTTTTAACATCAGTCTTACTACTAATTATATTTTATTTTCAATGCATCAAAACTGTTTGCTCATACACATTTTTATAAAATATTTGTTGTACAATCCAAATAATCCTGATTAATCTGCCTTAATTAATCCCTTGATTTATAACGGATTTTTAACGATTTTGAAATAATTTAAACTAATTTTAGCACCATCTAGTAATTAGAATAATTATTATTTTATTAAAACAATGAGTGGCGCCATCTATTAATTAATAATTAAATTAGAATTTTTAACTAAATTATCTGAAGAAAAAACCCACCTTGGCCCGGGATCGAACCGGGGACCTTTGGGCTAACGTCCCAACGTCATAACCGCTAGACCACCGAGGCCAACAAGCGGACTAATTCTCCAGACAGTAATATTATTTTAGAGGTAATTCTTTTGATTAATGATATCAGACTCTGCCGATAAATCTACTCCTGGCCGGGCTTAATCTAGCTACGGGCCCTCTAATGGCGCTAGCCAGGCAACACATAGACTGGCATCATCTTTAAAGCTTAAACTTTAAATACTTAACCAACCTCAAGGGAACTTTAATCCAAATAATCCTGATTAATCTGCCCTTAATTACGAGATAGCGCTAAAATTAGTTTAAATTATTTCAAAATCATTAAAAATCCGTTATAAATCAAAGGATTAATTAAGGCAGATTAATCAGGATTATCTGGATTAAAGTTCCCTTGAAGTTTGGTTTAGTAATTAAAGTTTTGTTGTACAATTTAGCCCATATTGATAATGTTTATCAATATTGGATAAATTGCACATTTGTCATTAGACTAAAAACTTCTTTTTATAATAACTTAAAACAGCACTTCAAGCAAGATACTCAGAGACTTTTAATCAGTCCTTTAATTTATAACTGTTTTATTAATCATCCACTTCCCTAGAAATTCTGGTATTTATATAAATGCTTTCATTAAAACATTTACATAAATGCTACCAATATAAATGAAAGAGATCTATATACTTTAAGATATATTATCATTACTCATAAAAGTATTCAGAAAATTATGAGTTCCTGGATTATCATTTATAAATATGTAACTATAGTAAACTTAATAAATCTATAACAACTTAAAAAAGCACTTCAAGCAAGATACTCAGAGACTTTTAATCACTTATAACGTTTTCGAACCAGATTAGAGTCCATCATCAGTACAACATTACTTAACAAACCATTCTAAAATTCTTACATCGTTATAGAACAAATTTTGAATAATATAAGAACAGAATAAAGATTAACAATTTTAAAAAAGAGAATGCAGTCAATTCTAATGATAATAATTTTGAAAAATAGAACATAACAGTCTATACTAAGAACATATATAACATATTATAATTAACATATTAATATTAAGATATAAATATAAATTCTGTAGAAATATATATAAAAACAAAAATATACGCAACTTACATCGTTATAGAACAAATTTTGAATAATATAAATACAGAATAAAGATTAACAATTTTAAAAAAGAGAACGCAGTCAAATTCTGATAATAATAATTTTGAAAAAAAGAACATAACAGTCTATACTAAGGACATATATAACATATTAAGATATAAATATAAATTCTGTAGAAATATATATAAAAACAAAAATATACGCAAGATAAGATTACATAAATAAACATAAAAACATATAAAAGACAGAAATAACGTAAGTATAAAACTGTCCATAATCCAGGAAGACGGAGGACTCCCATGTCTAAGTACCCTACCAATGTAACATCAGCATTACAGAATAAACATAGGAGCAATGAGAAGGACACAAAAAACAAAAAATTTAATAAAATAAAATATTCAAGGGAAGCTATGTCAGCATAACTATACTCTATTCTTAGCAGCCCAAATCCATGATGGCGGTAAATCATCTGGAATATTATCATTGATTAAATTCTTAGAAATTGAACCTTTTATCATCTCAATAGCTTCATGGGTGGTTAAGCCCCTCCCATCATAAACGGTCTTTATCAGTCCATAATCCAGGAAGATGGAAGACCCCCATGTCTAAGTACCCTACCAAAGTAGCATCAACATTACAGAACAAACATAGGAGCAACGAGGAGGACACAAAAAACAAACAATTTAATAAAATAAAATACTCAAGGGAAGCTATGTCAACATAACTACACTCTATTCTTAGCAGCCCAAATCCATGATGGCAGTAAATCATCTGGAATATTATCATTGATTAAATTCTTAGAAATTGAACGTTTTATCATCTCAATAGCTTCATGGGTGGTTAAGCCCCTCCCATCATAAACGGTCTTTATTACTGCAGTATTAGTCCAATGGACATCAGTATTAGATTCGTAGAACTTAGCCGCTAATGCTGTAGCCATCCTACCAGCCGCTATATCAGCTTTATGTTCATTAATCCGCTTACAAATATTCCTAGCAGTACTCCCAATATAAAACTGCAGGCAACTCTCATCTTTATTAAACAAGGGAATTTCATAGATGCCAGTGTTTCTATTATCAGGTATCGGATCTTTCGCATTTCTCAAGTTACTATATAAAATATTTCCTCTCTTCCATGCAATCTTATAACCAGAGGACCTTATCATCCTACTACATATCTTAGTTAACACTTTATCATAAGTAAGGTCCAGATACCTACGAGTCTCAGAGTAAGTTGTCTATCAGACGGCCTAGAGCAGGAGTTCGATAAGGAACTAGAGACTTTATCCCATATACCAAGCATAGTTTTGTAACTATACCCATATTTCTTCCCTTGGTCAAATATATATTTTAATTCATATATTATATTCATATAATTCATATTGTTATAAGTGATTAAAAGTCTCTGAGTACCTTGCTTGAAGTGCTTTTTTAAGTTATAGACAGTTAAAGCAAGAGTTTTTGTTTATCTCTGTTTAAACTTCTTTTTTTAATCAGAGTTAAAATTTCCCTGCCAAATGGACAATTTTAGATTTCAAGTGTAACCAGTTTTGAATTAAGGATACTACAGAGATAAGTTAATGTCTGTCAAGGGAACAAAGACCAAGTAGGTGGAACTTTATATAATAAATTCTTTGGATCTGCCATTTTCAATAACTAAGTGTTGGATTCTAAGGATACACATCATGTATCAATGGAATACTGATGTAAAAAATATACAATCAGATAGATGGTAAAACTTTCCAAGTGATTCTTTGACAATAAATAATTTTTTTAGATTATATACATAACAAAATGTATTTTAAAGCATTAAGAATGATAGTAAGTGAACTAAAAACTTTACTTTGCACCATAATGAAAAATAAATTTTTAAGTTTACTTGTTGCTGTTTATAATGCTTTGATTCACACTTTGAATATGATAATGATTTATTATAGATTGACTATTGATTTTCTGGCAACCTTGATTTAGAGCATTTATTGAATTAGCCATTTTCGCTGACCCAAAAATTACACCTCTTCCATGTAATTAAAACATTTTGAATCACTAGAAACTTAAAATATATTAAATTTCAATTATGATAAATGTGATGTTAGGAATTGGGTAGAATTACTAATTGGACTCTTATTAGTTATTGACATTATACCTAAGAATGTAACTAATGTGCATATACTTAATAATTTTGTATATATAATTTATTAGAGATGTAGTAAACTGTACATTTAATACAATACTTATATCTTGCTTAACCTTTAGCGCTCCAACGCCTAGCTATGCTAGACACGCTTGCTCCGTCTAACGCTAGTACATTTAATACATACTTATATCTTGCTTAATTTTCTCTTTTTTGTTCTATTTTTGATAACATGAAAAAACGAAAAAAGATTATGCAATTTTTTAATACAATATTTTAAAAATATCTTAGTAGCTCAAATATAAGAAAAAATGATAAAAATCTGAGATATAATACCACTTTATCCACTGCTTTTATAAATCATATTAATAGTCAAAATTAGCATTTAATAGCACTATAAATAGATAAGAGTGATATGAGAAATGTTTTTAGTCTTATGATTGACCATCTCCTGCTTATATCAATGTAAAGAATATTATATTCTAGTCTATAAATCAAAAATTGTAACATTCAAATTCAAGAAGATGAATTAAATCACATACTATAGCTAAAAAACTCAACTTTGTTAAATTAAATATATAAAAAATAACAGGTACAAAAAATTAAAATATTTAAATATATAATTAATATATTTGAACATAATAATTAACTTATATTTTACATATAAATGTAAAGTTAAAAAACCCTATAAAGTCCAATAAATATTATCAATTTAACTTTAATGCATATTAACCTTGTATTTAAGATTTATATCACTCTATTGTTCATTGATTACCTTGTTACAGGTTAACCTTCTTAATATTTCTATTGATTCTTTGATCTTACCTTCTTTAAGATTATTACATAGGCTTATTATTTTAGCTTCATCTTATTTAATTACTACATCCTCTTTACAGAAGCAATTACTTAACACCCTACTTAAATTTTCTGTTTTTATATTATATCTATGTTCCCTTAATTCAGTGGTTCCAAACCTGGGGTACAGGAAGCTTGTCCAGGGGTATGGTGAATAACAGGTAAATAAGAATATTATGCTATTAATATATTCCAAAAACAGTTATCAACATTTATAAGCTATTCCAGTGAGGTTGCATAGATTTTTTTCACTGCAGGGTCCGATAACTCAAAATGTCTGGTTAAGATTCAAGATGGCTAGTGAAATTGCCAGATCAGCACTCCTTGAGACTTGCCTCCATGGCATCTGCACTTCCTGTGTATGTGCATGGGGGTATTGGATAATTTACTAAAAGCCAAGGGGTACAAGGACCAAAAAGGTTGGGAATCCCTGGCTTAATCTATTATTTACATTCCCCTTAGTGAAATCAATATGTTCTTAACTATTATTACACTTTTTAATAGTTTGTATGATATATATTCCAGATTTTGACCTTCATATTTATTTTTATATTTGATTTTCACTATACGTAACCTAGAAATAGTATTTCTCTGGTTAGTATTTTATATCATCTAATATTTTCCCTTTAATTTAACAAATGCAAAGTTATTTGAATATATTACATATATCCTATTATACAAATGAAATTATTAATAAGATTTAAAATTTCAATTATTAATAAAAAATTATATAATTTTTCATTTGATTTATTTATAACCTTGTTAATGAATTCATTCAAATCTTAAATTTTATTTGGGGTCTCTTAGTGCTGAAAGGAAGGAAAAGATCTTCCTATACTTCTGACAAATCAGTACAAATAAGAAAATTTATTTTGGCAAAGTTATTGCTGTTTTAAGCCAACAGATTCTATAAATGGACAACATCTATGAAAAAGAAAGTATAAATGAAAAGTAACTGTGGAATATAAATAGACAAATAAAAACAAGAATTTGTGAATAAAATGTTCAAGCACTAGCTAGATGTGCTGATTAAAAGATATTTTGAAAGAATATATATTTGAATAAGGAAGAATGAAGTTGGGACATCAAAAAATGTTTCTGGTTGCTACAGATACTCCTATAGATGATATAAGTGATGATAAGAAAGTTCTGAATGAAACATGCTAAACATCATGGTATACTAATGAGAAACGGATTGTGGCAGATAGTCTGAATGGCTGGGTTATTGTCAAGAGAGAGATGGTATGAAAGAATTAATTTGGAGATACAATGACACTCAAGTAAATGACAATGAGGAATGAATGTTGCAGTCAGTCTATGTTAAGAGAACCGCTTGTTTCAAACACTTATAAAATGTAAGGCCATCATTATATCTAAATAAGATGAAAAAGAAATCAAAAGAATATGGACTTGATTGTGTGATGAGATGTCATCATTCATCAACCTAAATCATTATCTGGTGATTTCAAAAATAGCATAATTTCTCATTCTCCTTTTCAACATTTATAATTTCTATAATTTTTATTATATTTTGACTTAAATTTAATATAAGAGTATTCAAATTAATTATTTTTATCATAATAATTCATTATTACAATTGAAACTATATTTAAACCAAATTATTTCTAGTGGAATAATTTGAAATTAATAAATTGCAAATTTAATAATTAAATGAATTTGGCTGAATCATTATATGATGAATTTGTTATCATATAGTGATTAATATGTTAAATAGAATTTTTTAATAGATATCTGAAATTAAGTACATGTTCTCCTGTAAACTAACTGGAGACCTTTGGGTTAACGTCCCAATGTCTTAACCAATCAGACCAAGAGAATATTTATGAATTTCCATTTTGAATATATTTTACAAATTCTGGGATGAATCAAATTCTTATTTTGGATATTTTAGGCAAAAATTATAATTAATTTATAATTATAAAAGAATATTTTAGTCTAAATTATTTTAATTATTAAATTTACAGTTTATTAATTCCAAATTATTCCATTAGGTATTATTTGGGTAGTTAAGTTTGGACACAAAAAAACAAAGCTCTAAACAGGATAAAAAATAAAATATTTATCCTGTTTAGAGCTTTGTTTTTCTGTGTGCATTTTGTGAGTGTAACAGGATGGCTTTAAAGTTCTTAAGTTTGGTTTAATCATGACTCCCATAGTTTTGTTGTGTATTGAAACTATACTTTTATTGAATTTTAGTGAAAGAAAGATTATTTAATTTTGATGTCTCTTACATACCTCTTTATCCAAAGAAGCTTCTAGATGTAATTTGTTAGGTGACATCATAAATTCTTTACTAACTTCTACACTTGGCTGTTCACCTTGACGACTTGGTGCATACATGATTTTTCTAATAGCTAATCTCACAGAATTCCTAGTAAAGCAACAAATTTATATAAATATAAATTAGTACTAATCATTAATTCAATACAGCCTTCAAGCAAGAAAAATCTAATTAAATATTCTTGATTATTTACAAAAACATTTTCAACTTATTCAATTAAATTAGTTTATCAAGTATAATTAAATTAATTTTTCCTGTTTGAAGACTATGCAAATAATTTTTGACTTACAATGGAATCTGATTTCAAAAATTTTGAACCCTGCAGTCATAAGTTGAAATGCCCAAAATTTATGGATTTATTGCTATTGTTGTTTATTAGGATACTATTTACTACCTTAATAAACAAAGAATATAAAACTACAAGAATCAGACACAAGAAAAGGACACTTTTCACATATCAGACCATTGTGTTAGGGAATCAAACCAAATCAACTGCACTGACCAGTAACAGAATGTATTGATGATCGTACAAGTTCATTGTAAATTGAGGACTACCTTATCGAGGACATAAGAAAAATTTGATAATCTTCAATATTTAAGTTTTGAATAGTGAAAACAAATCCAATTTTGTAAATATGTGAATAAGATTCAAATATAGATTAAAAATATCATATTAAAGACAAAGATTTTTTAACAAGTTTATAAGTCTCCATCATGCTTTCAGTTATTTAAATAATAACAAAATATACACAGTTTAATAAAACAATAGAAATCAACACTTTCAATCAAAACTATGTTCAGTGTTAACACTCAATATAATTTCTTTCAATGTGTCTTCAAAAACATGATGATAATGTATCCATCATTATCTTTTTGGAATGTACAAGTGTGAAGATACATGATTTTCATAACTAAGAGATGTTCTGAATACTGGAACTAAGTTCATCTAATGAAAGATAATCATTTGGACAGGTATTGACTGGACTGAAAAAAGGCTAGCAATACAGAGGCAAAGAAAATCTTTTACAAAAGTGTAATGAGTAAATTATCTTGAATATAATAAAATTTGCAAACAAGATTATGATATAGTAAATTTTAACCACAGTGTAAGAAATAAATACTGTTGTCTGTTTTTAGTAGTAAAAATAGACACTGTTTCTATCACTAAAAACTTCAACTGTCTGTTCTAAAAATTTCAGTGTAAAATAATATTAAGATAATACAACAAGAAAGCCTATTAAAAGAAGAGATATTAACATAACAGAAATTTATTTACTGAATTGAAAAATTTATCGTAAAAGGGAAGATTTTCTGAAAAATTCAATTTTAAAAAAATAAAGGAAAATGATTTAATTTAATATTAAAATTTTAAATAAAATTATGAATATTAATGTGTTTGATAGAAACTGAAATTCCAAGAATCTGCATCATAAGCGTTAAGAAGTAATTTTGGCTTTGATTTTTTAATATGTTTAAATTATTCAAGTAAATTAAAATCAGCCAACACATAAATTTTAACTTTGATTTATACTATAAATTTAGATTATTTGGCAACAAGAAATGAATAATAAAAAATTATAGCATTTGGATAAAATTATTAATCATGAAAAAACTTACCTTTTATGAGGCTTTTCATCTGGTGAATCTGCTACATATGCTTTTAATTCATAGTCTACTCCACATGGTTTACCAGTATCACCTGGTGCTGGCTGTAATGTGACAGAAGCTGGACAATGAGGAGGCAACTATAATAAATTTGTAAGTTTGTTTAAAAAAATTGGTAAATTTGTTAGAAATTTGTAGTTTAAAAATTATAACCTATTTTAAAAGTAAGATATTGGAATATTTTAAAAATCACAATAATCTTCAATTTAAATATTCTAAATTAAATTTTTTTAAAAATATAATTTGTATTATTCATGGTTTTATTTTACAAGGTGTTTCTTGGGTTAAAAGCATAATTTATTTGTAAGTCTTGTTCATAACCTCAAAACTTATTTCTACATTAAACCAAGACATACTAAGTATAATATATCTATTGTATTATGAAATTATGTATTTAAAAAGTTCTAAAACTTTTACATCAAATTTTGCTTCTAGATCATTCACCATTATAATGTTTAAAGCTCTTGCACAGTTTTGGAAATTGTCTAAAATTTGAAAAAAATAAAAAATAAAAATAGTGCATTCATATATACAAAATTTTCTAAATCAAGGAACATGTTATTGAATTCTTTGTTATCAGTAATAGCAGCAACTTAAATGCACAATTATAATATATATGTTACAGGACAAACCTGAATTCAGGAAATACTAGAATTTCCATATGTTACAGGACAAACCCGAATTCAGGAAATACTAGAATTTCCTACAGGCAAACCCGAATTCAGGAAATACTAGAATTTCCTAGTCAAAACGAGAACGCCTAACGCTTATCGGACATTCTAGTATTTCCTAGGACGAACTTGAAATGCCGAACATTTCCTATTCAAAGTCTGGAATTTCTAGTTTTTCCTAGTCAAAAAACTGAAGTTGCAAACAGTTAAAATAAGTCTTCACTTCTCATGTATTCTTGCTCAGAGTTCGATATTTGACAGCAGAAATTTCTTTTTTTAGCGAATATTTGCAAGGATAAATAAATCTCTTTGAGGAAGGCTGCAATCTGCACCAGTGGAAGTGCACAGGATAAACCCACTTTCAATGCATGAAGCATTATGTATTTAAATTATGTTTGTGCAAAAAAAATAACATTTTGTGTAATTCTAAATGCCACAAATGCCTACCTTGCAAAAATAAATACGAAGCCCCTAGTTGTGTTTTTCAACTTTTAAATTTTTTTACTTCGTATTTTACGTTGAACTTCGACTAATAAAAATATTAAAATATTTGTCCATAAAAAATATTCTTCATGCATTGAAATTCTTGTATTCATTATTACATGGTTCTTTAAAGTCAACCATGTAATAATGAATGAGAGTCAGCTCTGTTTCGATTCGTCTTATTTCATTTTCTCAACAGAAATTGTTATTTTCTATCAAATAATAAAAATATGCATTATGTTCAGTATAATAATGTTTATAATCAATTCATGTTTTTAGTCAAATAATCAACAAGTTTTGTATTCACGGTATTACCGTAAATACAAAAATAAAAACATGACTAAGTACCTCTTATTTTGTAAGGTAGGTTTTTGCGGCATTTAGAATTACACAAAATGTTATTCTTTTGCACAAACATAATTTAGATATATAATGCTTCATGCATTGAAAGAGGGTTTAGCCTTGTGCGCTTCCACTGGCACAGATTGCACCTTCCTCAATGAGATTTGTTTATCCTTGTGAATATTTTTAAAGAAAGAAATTTCTGCTGTCAAATATCGATCTCTGAGCAGGAATACATGAGAAATGAAGATTTTTATTTTAACTGTTTGCCACTTCAGGTTTTGACTAGGAAAAACTAGAAATTGTTTAACTGTTTGCCACTTCGGGTTTTGACTAGGAAAAACTAGAAATTCTGGACTTTCGATAAAAATGTTCGGGGCTCCAAAATAAAAAAGGAAGATGAAGAAGAAGAAGAAATGTTCGGCATTTCAAGTTCATATTTGGCATTTCAAGTTCAGCCTAAGAAATACTAGAACTTCTGACAAGTTGGCATTTCAAGTTCGGCCTAGGAAATACTAGAACATCTGACAAGCATTAGAGTTTGTCCTAGGAAATACTAGAACATCCGATAAGCATTAGGACGTTCTTGTTTTGACTAGGAAATTCTAATATTTCCTGAAAATTGTCCTGTAACATATATAAATATTTATAAAAATGATTTGTTTTTCTAAATAGTAAAACTATAACCCAATGTAAACTTTTTAGTCAAATTTCAAGGGAATTACTCTAACTGAACCTAATACTGCCAAATTAATCCTTTGAAATAATTTAATGAAAATTTTTATAATTTGAAAGAATTTAAATTAATTTTAGTGCCATTTCATAATTAATACATACATTAATGATTAAATTGTGGAATTCCGGGCGGAAGGAAACGGAAAAGCGGAAAGCAACAGGTCTTGCAACCAATAATATAATTTCTTATAGTATAAAATAGCTATGCTTAAAATATAAATTATTTAATAGAAAGCAAAATCCATAATTTCATTATTCAAGATAATTAGTAATTAAAAACTAATTTATAAAATAATCATTCACCTATATAATTTGATAAACAGTGAACATTTCTATTAATTACCTCTTCATTGGCATGTGTTAGTTCTTCCTCAAGAGTGGCAACTCGTTCTAAAGCAATTCGTAACCTTTCCCGGACCTATAAAATATTAATTTTATAAATATTTGAAAAACTAAAAAACATACAAATTTTTTTAGTTTTAATTGCAAAATAATAATATAATTGTTGTTAATGATTAAAATCATTTTATAATTTTTTAAATTTAATACTATTGTTGAATTTATACAGTATAGAATTATATTCACTGAAACCTTTTTGGATTGTTTATATGGCAAATATAAAAAGATCTAAAAAAATGATGATAATTTTATGATTTTTGCTGGATAAATGTTCAATATTTAACATTATATAATTGGTATTTTAATTAAAATTTCTGCTAAAAAGTTTCATTAAAGTGATTTGAATATATACAAATAGTCCTTGACTTATTATGGAGTTCAGTTTCTAGCCCCATCATCAAGTTTGGAGTATTATAAGTCAAAAATGCTAAAATTTATGGCTCTCTCACTACTAATGTTTATTAGCCATTATATATTATCTTAATAAACATAATGAAAACAAAACTACAAGAACTAGACACAAAAAGGATGTTTTCCACACATCAGAACCATTGCTCAGGGAACCCATGTGAATTATATTGACCAATCACAGAATTTATCAATGTCAACTGTTGTCATAAGTTGAGGCAGTTGTAAATCAAGAACTACCTATATCTGTAGGTGCATCCATGCTTAAAATCTTATGTAATAATTCTTTCAAACCTTCTTTGCATCACACACATTACAGTAGGATTTCAGCCCTTCTAAAAATCTCTCTGAATGCTACTTTTTTGTATTGTGGTGGGTCATCAGACCATGCTAGAATTATGACAGGTGAATATGAATGTGTTTTGTACACAATAATTTTATAATCTAGGCCTGTCATGTCTATATCTACATCCAGGAAGTGAACAGTACTTTATGAGAGCTGGTTTTCTTTCAAGCACACCTTAAGATTTCATCAGTAAACTTCATGCAGAACTTATTCGTCATGTGATGTCCTTTCTATGCAATATACATGTCATCAACCTATCTAGTGTAAAGCTTAATATATGGTAAATAACAGATAATGATTTGTTCTTTAAATTTAACTATAAGTTCAGCCATGACTCCTGTCACAGGGCTCACCATTTGGGACCCCCTTCTGACTGCATCTAATACTTTCTTGAGAATTGAAAATATGATTCATATGATATGGTGGCATATTATATATGATGCGATATGATGGATTTGGTGTAACATATTTCTCTTATCATGTCAGAGATAGAAGAATCATGATATATTGTGAAGGAAAAAACAGTACAAAAGCAGGCAAGCTGATGTATTTTCACATTGAAATAGAAGTTTTCAAAGTTCAAGACAATGAATGATAAACTCTTGTGAGAGAAAATCAACCTCTAAGTTTTTCTATAACATGTTAAGATGAATCTACAGTGTATTTATAAGGCTTCAATCTAGCAATACATTAGTCCACAATCTTTTCTCTAAGTGATAATGCAAAAATTTAATCTTATCCTCCATCAGCCAGATAGTCACTGAACTCTTGTGTCTTTACATATGCAAAAAGTGCTGGGCACATTGAATTGGCTACCATGGCAACATATCAGAAGTCCAGAAAACTTTGAAAACACATGTGTACTAATTAGCTGGCTAGATACTGTGTTGGGTCTTTCTTAATTATAACAAAACAGAAGTATCTACAAAGTGCTGTAATATATTTTTGTATTCTTAGTAATCAATGATGATAATTTTCTTGGCCTTGTTTTCAAGGTACAGGTTTAGCCTATATTATTTTACCAGTTTTTTTGTCATAGTGAGCATTTTTCATGGTTGCAATCTGAATCCATGAAAAAAGTTGCATGAAGTTTTCTGATGAAATCTTAGACCTATGCCTGAAACAAGACTAGAACTTGTTAAGTAATGTTTAATTTTTGGATATAGATATAGACATGAAAAGCCAAGATTATAAAACTAGTGTATATTGGAAGCCTTTATATATTTGCTTGTCATAATTTCAGCAAGGTCTGATGACCCACCACAATAAAAAAAGCAGTCTTCAGTGAATTTTTTTAGAAAGATTGAAACCCACTGCAATATGTCTAATACAAAACATCAAGAGTTTGAAATAATAATTGTACAAGATTTTAAGCTTGGATGCATTTATAGATATGTGTATAATATATATATATATATCATGCAGTACAAAAGAAGATTAGATCTACTATTCCTATGCAAAGAACATCGCAACATGCAACTGATTACCTGCAAGCTGCTAACAGATGAATCTCAACCAAATACAATTCAACTTTAATAAAACTATCTAAAAAAAGTTAAGAGAAAGATAGGGATAGATGTAGTTTTTAGCTGTCAGCCCACTTAATTTTCATAAATCAGATCAGACAAAGATCCCATTAGCCCAGCTAAGAAATCAAGTATCTATGTTATATCCACAGAAAACAAATTTTGCATCCTAATGGAGGAAACATCAACAAAGTCTTTAAAGCATTAAGAAAGAGAATTTCTGAACATAAATGAGCTATAATACTGCACTGGCAAAAAAGTTTTATGAGATAGATCTTGCAATAAAGTTGGACCAGGCTAAAATTATAAAAAATGTCTCCAATCCTAAAAACCATGGAAGCATTATGCATACAGAAGAGAAGAAAATAAACTGTTGTAATCAATGAAAACATTAAGGAGGCGATTTCATTGTCCTGGCAATGATACATAAGAATAGCCATATAATAATTTATGTTGTGTTTATATTATATTATTAGGATCCAAATTATCTAATTATTCTTATTTAATAATTATAAATACTAGTATATTTACTTCCCAGTAATTTTCAGTACTCTATTATGTATTTTTCTTTTAAAATATACAATAAACTGCTTGTTTATCAGACCCTATGGAACCATACCTCAGGTCAGATAAATAAATGGCTGGTTAATCCAAAAACACATGGAAAATACCATTTATAGGCTGTAAATTAAATAAAAACATATAATATAAAATTATAACTGAGAAAAAAGCACTCTTCGCAGATGAGAATACTTTTAAAAATGTTTTATTTTTATAGCTAATGTTTTTGGTAATTTATACCATCTTCAGGCTACAAATATTCGAACACATTTCAAACTTTTTAACAGCTTACACATCAAATCATAACAAAACATTACTATGGTTACATATTCCTGAGCAATACATTATTATAACTTTATATGCTGATTTACAAAGTAACAAATTATTATAGAAGGCAAACATAAAATATAATAAAATTGAATGTAAACATAAAAATAAAACAAAATGATTTGTATATTAATATACACGTATATAATATCATAAAAAAATATTAATATGTAATATAATATATGTATGCATATATTTAAACACTTACACACACACCTACACACACACACACACAAAATCATGATGAATATTTAAAATATTTTTTAAATGAGAATAAAAATATTTAAAATTTAAAAAATTATTATTATATGACATAAAATTTCTGTAGCCACTATGGAATGATTATTAATGAATTGCAGAGAAATCTCAGTAAGTGGCTGTCAATATGTTTTAATATTAATTGAAATGTACTTCTCCAAATCTGATTAACTGATACCATGTAAATAAAAAAAGCAAGAGAGTCACTTTATATATGTCATTTCAAATACATTTTCTTCTGAAAATGTAATATACCATGTAAATAAAAAAAGCAGAGAGTCACTTTATATATGTCATTTCAAATACATTTTCTTCTGAAATCAAAAACATTCCATTTTCTGTTGCCACATTTTCAAATAGATGTTTTGCATTAAATCTTAGGTTTATATTTTTGTTAATTCTGTTCAACTGATTTTAAACATGGAATTTTTATTATGAAATAATAATTCTACTAGAAAATTTTTATTGTTTTCTGACTTCTTTGGAGTATATCTCAAAAACTTCAGATTATAAATGTTTATGATATAAAATGTTTATAATATTACTTTTTCAATTTATATTATTCAATTAATTAATATTAATTATTCCATTAATTATGTTTATATGTTATGAAAACATTACTTTTGTAACATGCATTTTAAAAATTATATATTTAATAAAAAAATAAATATTTAATAATAAAGTAAATAACAGAATATATTATTGATACATCACTCTAGAAATTTTTCCTGTCTGTCTAGTCACATATTTTTACATAGACATTTTTGCCAAAGGCACAGATGTTTTATCTTTTTAAAATCCAGCATGTCTCAATCCCTGAAGATGCTAGATTTCAATGGATTTACTATATACGATTCCTAGAAGCAATTTCATATATTTTATTTTTACATTATTATTAATTAATGACAGTTTATATGTAAATACAATTTTTTATCCATTTTTCTACATTTATATACATAAAAACAAAAAGAACTAATGATCAATTTGTAATCATTTGATGATGACTCTTCAAAGGTTTTCAATAATTTTCCAAAAGGAGTTGAATATATGATTATTTAATATATAATTAAAAAATTTTTTGATAATATACACGTGTATAATATCATAAAAAAATATTAATATGTAATATAATATATGTATGCACATATTTAAACACTTACACACACACCTACACACACACACACACACACCTACACACACACACACACAAAATCATGATGAATATTTAAAATATTTTTTAAATGAGAATAAAAATATTTAAAATTTAAAAAATTATTATTATATGACATAAAATTTCTGTAGCCACTATGGAATGATTATTAATGAATTGCAGAGAAATCTCAGTAAGTGGCTGTCAATATGTTTTAATATTAATTGAAATGTACTTCTCCAAATCTGATTAACTGATACCATGTAAATAAAAAAAGCAAGAGAGTCACTTTATATATGTCATTTCAAATACATTTTCTTCTGAAAATGTAATATACCATGTAAATAAAAAAAGCAGAGAGTCACTTTATATATGTCATTTCAAATACATTTTCTTCTGAAATCAAAAACATTCCATTTTCTGTTGCCACATTTTCAAATAGATGTTTTGCATTAAATCTTAGGTTTATATTTTTGTTAATTCTGTTCAACTGATTTTAAACATGGAATTTTTATTATGAAATAATAATTCTACTAGAAAATTTTTATTGTTTTCTGACTTCTTTGGAGTATATCTCAAAAACTTCAGATTATAAATGTTTATGATATAAAATGTTTATAATAAAATTTTTGATATATAAAAATTATCATAAATATTTTAACAAACAAGGTAATTAATTCAGCTCAATTTTTAAAAGTGGAAATATATATATACGTTGTGCTGAAGATGGCTTAATAAAGCTGAAAGATCTTCAAGTTTTAATAAATATATAATTCCACTTTTAAAAATTGAGCTAAATTAATTACATAGAATAAGAAGTGGGAAGAAATTATGCATTATTTTAACAAACTTTCATGACATGTGTCACTCTCATTTTAAGCTACTTTCTAGCTCAAAATCACTAAGTTGAAAGAAAGGCTATAACAAAGACAACCATGAATCATTCACACTCATGATATGATTGTCCACAATGTAAAGGATGAGATTCAATAGCTGGATTCATATCAGTCCTAAAACAATCTGGAGATATGGGACTGAAAACTGATAAAATGCTTTATCATACAATCATCAAGCAATTTAATTTTTTTTTTTCTATTTTATAATATATTTATATTTTTTTAAATTATTAAATGTCAAAAACAAATAATAATGTGTGATATATATTACATTTTTCAATCTTAACCAGAGAAAAATAACATGCAACAAAAAATAAGCTATCAAACACTAATATAGACCTTCTGCAAAAATTTTGATGGATATATTATTTAGTACAATCTATGTTGATATAGAAGAATACTTCTAATAATTACATTATTCTGTTTTATATTATTAAAAGTTAGTATGCTTAAATAGTTTTTTGAAATTTATTAAATACTTTAATATTTATCATAAATTCTTTCATTTTATAATTCAAATTAAAAAACTCTAATGTAATTTAACACGAAACTTAAACCTCCATATTTCTCAGTTCTGTATGCATGAATATGGTTACTCGTGGTAAAATATTAATAATCATTTTTTAATACTTACAATTTGAAATTTCCTTATTTTCAGTTAGGATGAAGTCATTTTCTATCATTTTCAATCCATTGGTAACAACCATTATACAAAACACAAATTGAAATTTGAATGCAAATACCATCTCATATATACTGTTCTTAACTAAAACCTGTATACTTGTTCAGTTTCTCTCTCTCTCTATCTCTGTAAAGTTACTTATTAAAGTTTTACTTTACATCACTGTATGACCAAATGTCTGTGTGATAAAATGAAAGTAACAAACATGAAAGTTTGTTACAATATTTGCTTGCTCTTGGAGGATCCAAATTCAGTTCATTCATTGCTCCCATCATGGATGGCCCAAAATGAACTACATATTGTTTAGAGATAAAATGGAAAGTAATCAAAATTATTTTCTATTCCAGATTACTTTTCATCTATACCAGGGCTGTCCAACTGATTGCCTAGTGCTGTAATGAATGTGGACCAACATAAATCATAAACTTCCTTAAAACATTGAGATTTTTATATACTTAATGAAGTTAATGAATTATTTATTAAATAAATCCTATCTACATTTCAAATTTCCATTTTCTAAAATATTACTTATTTCAGTGATTAAAACTTCTTGATCTGCTCAATGATTTTAAAAAATTTCTGAACGAAAAGAAGTCAAAGATTATTATGCTATGGCATTTTTGCTTATTTGTCATGGTGGATATTATATATTGTACATTATTTACAAATTTTTTTGCTTAATAACTACTGTTAGAATTAGTATATTTTATATGCAGCCCAAGACAACTTTTTTCCCTCAAATGTGGTCCAAGGAAGCCAAAAAGTTGGAACCCCTGATCTATACCCATATGGAAAGTAATCAAATGAGAGAAGAGAAAACGAAAGACTTTTTACTATAGTGTATGATTAATATCATGATCATTTTTTATGCTTCTAAGCACAAATAAGATAAGTATAATAAGATTCCAATATGAAAAAAGATGATTTTGTTCATCAAAAACTTGAATTTTTTTAATAAATTATAAAGTGAGATATCATAATTGCTATTATCCATAAGTTTAATATGAACAAATTTGCTATGCAGCTTGTATATCAGTTATTCAAATCTTAATATAGATTTTTTTTCCATACTAATTTATTAATTTAGATTACAAAACTAGATGTAGATGTAGGAAGGGGTGAGCTTTCTCAGCCCTAGCACTGCAACCACCAAAGGTCTGTTGTGCACCCCCAACAGAATCATCCCAGAAGTCCCATCTTAATCACGAAAGATAGTATCTTCTTCAATGGGACTATAGCAAGATCTTCTAGTGTAGGGAAATACAACCCAAGAAGATCATACCTTATCCAAGAAAGGGCCACCATTACAAAACTATATTGCATATAAATATTAATTTAATGTATAAAATATTGTATTATTTTAATCTAAAAATATTAGAATAAAATTGATAACTGAAAAGTGCTTTTTTTTATCTGATTCTTATAGTTTTGGTTCTATATGTTTATTAAGATAATGCATAGTGTCCTAGTAAATATTAATAGTAAGAAATCTATAAATTTTGGGCATTTTTGACTTCCGGCTGTTCTAACTTACAATGATAACTGAAGGACATGAGATGTAAGTCGAGAACTATCTGTATAGGCTGGATATATTGTGTTTAAGTGAGACATTTCAAAAAGCATCCACATTTGAGTATGCATTTGAGTTTGGAATGCATGAAAGCATGTGTGATTTGATTTAGAGTACAAATGACATGTGAAAATATCATTTGGAATGGGAGATAGTGAATAGGTGAAAGAGTGGTAATGCTAATCTGCTGATAAATGAGACAACAAAAAAGAATATGCTTGTGATATGTTAATGAGCTATGGTAATAAGCAAATTATTGTGGTAAGTGCTTATTACCACAGGAATATAATAATGTTTATATGAGAGACAATTTATAATCAAATATGCAATTATTTGTACGATTAATGCTACAATAAAAATAAATATCATAAGAATAAACAATTATTGCATAACCATGGAAAACATTTTATTGAATTTTTAATTTGATTGTAATTTTGATCACCAAATATTTAAGATATAATAAAGAAATGAATCTCGAACATTTAATTATTGCATAACCATGGAAAACATTTTATTGAATTTTTAATTGGATTGTAATTTTGATCACCAAATATTTAAGATATAATAAAGAAATGAATCTCGAACATTTATAAATGTTTTAGATATCACTTATATGACACAATATTAATGTTTAATTTGTATTTTATAACTAAATAAGACAAAAATTATTAAAATGGTTTTCTTTAAATAGAAACTGATTTTGCACACAGTCAACTAGTTAAGTTAGTGGAGAAATTTCAAATGCACTCTGATATTTTTGTCCAAACTAAAGGAATTGCCAGACTATCCATTGCCAAAACATTGACAGTGAATCCATATTTCTTTAATGATATATTTTTATAGTGTCAATAATATGAAGGGATATTCACTTTATTTGTGTTGTTATAGCAGCTACTGAGCCAGTCAATATGATAATACCTTTAGCAACAATATGATAATGTTAAGGAATAAAATATTTCTTCCATCAAAAAGTTATTGAAAATTCACAAATGCTCCCCTCACAGTAGTTAAAGTTGTTGTTATTTATTACTGTATAGCAAAAAAAGAACTTTATTTCATCTGTATTGTATATTAAAATATACTGTATTTTATTGATTCTAAGACATACCATCAATTTACTGACTTACTCACATAATTTTTAATTTTTTCTCCTATTTTTGATGGCCAAAGTTTGAAGAGAGTAAATTATTTAAATTTTATTTGTTAATTTGGAATAAAATTATTATAAAATCCAATTCAAAGGCAAACATTTAAAAAAATATTGATTTTACAAAAACAGAAAAGCTTTATAATTCCAGTTTCTGAAATAAAAGTGAATTATAAGATATGGATTAAAAACAGCTCACTTAGCAAGTTCTATATAAATTTATTGCAGTATAACGTTTAGTGCCCCACATACAAAATAGAATATGTTCTATTTTGTATGTGGGGCACTGATGAGGAACCGCATATGGTTCGAAAACGTTATGCCACAATAAAAAATATTCCACTTGCTTTAGTGCTGTATAGGACAAATTATTATGTCATTCCAAAAAGCTTAAGAACTACTGCTATATATAATAGTCTTACTTATAATATAAATTTATTGAATCTATTAATTTTTAGATATTTTTTACAGTTTAAAAATTATTATGGATTATATATTAATATTTATAAATTATTCATATAAGTTGAAATTTATATTTTCAGTAATCCAACATTAATTGAGAAAGATTCAAGTTGCTTTGGAGAATTTGGTGGACCAGTCTTTCCTTTTGTAGCTCTTGGTGGATTTGAAAATGGAAATTATCAAACTTCAACAGCTCTTCTCATTACTATTCTTGTGAATAATCATTTAAAATCTTCAGACAATTGTGATGCTATGGCATGGGAGAATTTGTAAGTTTTTAATATTTAATATAATAAATAAATAAATATATATACACTCTTGTATAAGCTGACTTCAGAGTTTAAAAATTGGCAAAATTTGAAACCCACATATAAACTGATCCTCAACTTTTAAGTGTTAGAACAAAATGACATTAAATAAATAGAAATTCTTTTTATAATTTAAAAAATTTTCCAAATTCAGTTCACTGTCAGAATAAATATGACCACTTAGACAAAATGCCAGACTTATAGCATCAAAATGTCATAATGCAGCATGAAGAGATGACTAGGATGGACAGTAGGATACAATCTCCAAATTCAGTTCACTGTCAGAATAAATATGACCGCTTAGACAAAATGCCAGACTTATAACATCAAAATGTCATAATGCAGCATGAAGAGATGACTAGGATGGACAGTAGGATACAATCATATAGCATTTCATTCAGTCATATTTTCTTACAATACAATTTTTTTGAAATATTTTTTCAACAGAAAATATCATTGAAATATTAATCATTTCTGAATTTCAAAAATATTTGCCAAAATTTAATCCATAAAAGGTTAAAATCAAAATATACAGTGAAAATTTTGCAGCAGTTGTAAGTGCAGATGCAGTTGCTGAAAAAACAACATTTCTGAATTTCAAAAATATTTGCCAAAATTTAAACCATAAAAGGTTAAAATATACAGTGAAAATTTTGCAGCAGTTGTAAGTGCAGATGCAGTTGCTGAAAAAACAATTCAGATATCCAAAATTAGAGCAAAATATTCTTTATATTCTAAATCGAGTGGGCAATTATTTTCTGCTGCGGGCTGGATAAACAATTTTTAGGATGAAGCGGGACATATAAAAAATTGAAAAGTACCTAAGGGCGAATTTAACTTTACGGCGCCGTAATTATTAATTAATGTAATCAAATTATTAATGCTAGCATTAGATAATTGTTAATAATTAATAAAAATTACTTTGACTTAAAATGGCTTCTCACGTTCAAGCAAGATTGATTCTTGCGTATATTCCTCTCACTATCATATGGAACAAGAATAATGATTGCACCAATTTATCTGCACACGTTTGAAGTGATCAATGTCAATCTTGCTAACATGTGTAGCCACTTTTGTAATACTTACACAAACAATATATTCATGTATCAATATTATTTAAAAATATGTACTTTTCTTGTGTTAGTTTCTTAGTTTTTGTTTGCATGCAAAGAGTTCAAAATCATCCATAGAAACTATTTTTTTCATTAAAATATTAGAAAATAATTCGTCCTACAATTTAATAAATTCAGACAATTTTCTTTAAAAACAAGTATTTTATTAAACTGATTGATTGCTAAATACTTTTCTTGTGTTAGTTTCTTAGTTTTTGTTTGCATGCAGAGTTCAAAATCATCCATAGAAACTATTTTTTTCATTAAAATATTAGAAAATAATTCGTCCTACAATTTAATAAATTCAGACAATTTTCTTTAAAAACAAGTATTTTATTAAACTGATTGATTGCTAACACCTATTACATCAGAATGTTACAAAATATTAGATACCTATGTGATTAATTTTGTAAAAACAAATTTACAACTTAATATGAATGGTGAAATTTGTTATGCTCATGATTAATTACTTCATCAAAATTAGAAATAATCTTGCTAGTGTATATGTATTCTGTACAGAGTATCCAATATTTTATTTTTTCTTTTCAACTAGAATTTTATCCACATAGGCTTGAAACTGTAATGTGTTCTAATTTATGCGACAGACCATACAAGATGCCTTCGCAGGCCAGCTTTTGCCCACCCGTTCTAAATGATGATCAATATTATCAAAAAATGCACAAATAAGGAATAATCTTGCTAGTGTATATGTATTCTGTACAGAGTATCCATTATTTTATTTTTTCTTTTCAACTAGAATTTTATGCACATAGGCTTGAAACTGTAATGTGTTCTAATTTATGCGGCAGACCATACAAGATGCCTTCGAAGGCCAGCTTTTGCCCACCCGTTCTAAATGATGATCAATATTATCAAAAAATGCACAAATTGTCAATCAAAAATATTGAGAATCACTGCATTTCCATTTAATATTAACTGGTATACACATAGTAGCAATTGGTGTGTTTATTCATTAAGGAAAAATCTTTACATATTTCCAATTTTATTTGTAAAGCACTTAATAAATTAATATTTTTAAATATATTTAAATATGAAAATATTCATAAAAATATCTATGTATTTTAATAATAGAATTGAGAAGAAGTTCCAATTTTATTTGTAAAGCACTTAATAAATTAATATTTTTAAATATGAAAATATTCATAAAAATATCTATGTATTTTAATAATAGAATTGAGAAGAAATGGATATTTTTAGAAATAAATATGGTGCATCCCACTATTACATAAGAACTGCACTACTAGTGCAAAGAGGAATGCAACATGACTGATATATATATTTTTGATTGTATTTGGACAATATCTACTATTTAAATTTACCAAAAATATTAATTTATGTACAGTCTTATATATCTGAAGATTTTTAACAAAAAGTATCAATAAGATATTTGTTAGAAATAAATATGGCATATCACACAGCTACATGAAGGTGAAATCTTTGCCTTCATATCAGTGGCACACTGAACTGTTGTAGCTTATGCTTTTATGAAAATTTTTCAATTTTTTACTGCTCTGTGTTTTTCACTTCTCTCCATCTTAATTGCCAACCTCTTTTTCAAAATTTTGTTTTCAGAAAATCTTTTTCAGCTTATACACAAGTATATATATATGGTATATTTTTATAAGATAATTGAATAATTGGTTTATTATAATAGCTTAATTATTTAGATTTTATGATCAATAAAATAAGTTAAACTTCATGCTTTTCAATATATTGTATTCTGCATAACATACAACATAAATTAATATTCTGTATATTAGTTTAAATATATATTGTAAAAAGATATAAAACATATATTGGCATTGCTTGTTTTATGAAAGTAATATATTTCTTAAAAATTATTTATTAAATAAAAATCTGTAAAAAAAATCAGTTCTCATTAATTCTAATGAAAACATTTTCAATTGGTTTTTGAATCCCAAAATGTTGATGACATTTTATTTATATCTATTAAAACATTCCAAAAATATAAAAGTAAAAGCAGTATTTTATACTGGCTTCCATAAATTATGGAACAAATAGAAAAATAATGATAATTGTTTAAAAAGTAACTGGATATGCACAAAATTAATGTATATTACATAAATGCAATACTGAATAAGAATAAAGTATGCATATTATTTCTGTAGTCCTCCATATATGCAAATCAGTTGCATTATAAAAATTACTAAGTAAAGATTGCTTGCCAAATCAAGTTTAAAGTGTGAGCCATCGACTTTTCGTAGTTCGGATTGACCTAACAAGGTTTTCTTGTAGTGGGAGGTACTTTGTTTTTGATGTTGGTTGTCTGGTTTCAAATTGCTTGATTTTGTTTGACACCACTTTTTCTTGGCTATTTACCAGTTACTTTTCATGCACGGTGTTGCTTTAGCAACATCGTGCACGAAAAGGTGCCATGAAAAGCAACCTTCCATGCACAAGCAATGCCATGCATGGGAGGCTGAGGTCAGAAAGATCATCTGCCATCAGGTCAACTGGATCAGCCTGGCCTCTCATTGAATTGGACTGGAGGGGAGGACTCTGTCCTCACAATGCTTGGCAATGATTAAAGGTGAGTTACATTTTGCAGAAGGACCCCTATAGTACCTTTGTAGTGGTTTAGGGCCTGTAGCCCATTAGGGCAATGTCTTAAGATCTTTATGAGCCTTTTGTGGCACTGATATCTGCACTATAATTCTCCCTCTATTATCTCATGATATTTATAAAAATATCAAGTTTACTGTTGATGTAAATTTTATAAAGATTTCATCCATTTTATAATATTGCTAATTTACTATTCATTAGAAAAAATTACTTTTAATAAAGTGAAATGGATAAAATCTTTATAAAATTTATTTAATCTGCATTTAACAAATATAAAATTGTTTACTCATATAGAATTTATTACATTCCAAGTAAAAATGAAATTATTAATTTTGATCATAATAAATTCTTTAAAAATTTTTAAATATGGAATTTTTCATTATTTTGTTGTTATCACACCATATAAAAACTGATTATCGCTTTTTAATAATTAATTATAAATTTATGAAATATAGCATAAGAGTCATTTATGTTTTGTTATATGATATATATCATTTTGATTTTTATAAAAAAAAAATTTCAGTAACAATAAAGTAGTCAGACTGATTTATGTGAAAAAACAAAAACATTCAATGTTTTGATATAGTAAAATGCTAGTCATGAATGATTTAAATCTCCTCTCCCCTGCACACTGCTAGTTGTTAATTTATTGATTGAATTTCCAGTTTCATACATTTGAAATATATTTTTAATTAAATGTTGTGTACTATTTCCAAAACATTTAGCATATCAATGCATAAAATTAAAGCTGGATAATAATTTATTACAAATGCAAGTATTAAAATTATTTATTTATATGTATTCATAAAAATAGTGTGTGGGGTAGAGATGTTTGTCATTGTTTGATCAATATGGTTTTCCTCCTTTGAGTACTTTCTACCTTCACATGAGAATAAGAACATGATGATATTGATTTGATGTAGTAATAAAATAAATTTTTTCTAAACAGATTTTAACATTGAAAACACCACAAAAACAGTAAACAAAACAAAAATATGAAGTTTTGTTCCAATTGAAAGTAAAGCCAACCACTAGGCTGTGATCACTGTCATTATAAATCTGTTCTCCGAAACAAGGAAGAAAATATCAATAATCACTAATTGCTAACTATAGAATTTTTCATATTTTCTTAAATGCCAAATTTAAATAATTTTTGTACAACTTGAACAAAAATAGAGAGATACTTCATTTGCATAAATAAAATTAAAATGGCTATGAAAAATAAATTTTTGATAAATTTACAATTCTTATTATGTTATCAGAATGTTACAATATTGAAATTTTCCTTTTCTACTAAACTATTTGCTTTTAATTAATTCAATATTTAATTCAGTAACTTAAATAAAAGGTTATCTTTACTTTTTAATTTTGATTTTCTTGCAAAGATATTAAATTATTCTAGGACTAATGCCAAATTTTCAGTTGGATTCAGTATCAAATCAAAAAAATTTGTTAACTGGTTTGTTTTCTGATATTTGCTGACAAAACATTGAGAAAAACAGATTGCAGAAAATAGAATAATAAAAACCTTTCAGCACTGATATCTGATAAAAAATAAAATAAATTTTAAAATAATAAACAGAAAGCCAGATTGATTACTAAAATTTCCATATTATAAATTGAAGTTATTTTTTTGTAAAATGTAATTGATTCTAATGAATTTTTGAGAGATTTCTGTATATTACTTTTCATTTATTGAGCACAATTACTTATTGAATATATTATGTTCTGGAATTTGACTGAATTTTCAAATATATATATTCCATAAGAATTGATTTTAAATAATTAATTATATTACATATGTATTCATAAAAATAATGTGTGGGGTAGAGATGTTTGTCATTGTTTGATCAATATGGTTTTCCTCCTTTGAGTACAATGTAATCAAATTATTAATGCTAACATTAGATAATCGTTAATAATTAATAAAAATTACTTTGACTTAAAATGGCTACTCACGTTCAAGCAAGATTGATTCTTGCATATATTCCTCTCACTATCATATGGAACAAGAATAATGATTGCACCAATTTATCTGCACACGTTTGAAGTGATCAATGTCAATCTTGCTAACATGTGTAGCCACTTTTGTAATACTTACACAAACAATATATTCATGTATCAATATTATTTAAAAATATATACTTTTCTTGTGTTAGTTTCTTAGTTTTTGTTTGCATGCAGAGTTCAAAATCATCCATAGAAACTATTTTTTTCATTAAAATATTAGAAAATAATTCGTCCTACAATTTAATAAATTCAGACAATTTTCTTTAAAAACAAGTATTTTATTAAACTGATTGATTGCTAACACCTATTACATCAGAATGTTACAAAATATTAGATACCTATGTGATTAATTTTGTAAAAACAAATTTACAACTTAATATGAATGGTGAAATTTACTATGTTCATGATTAATTACTTCATCAAAATAAGGAATAATCTTGCTAGTGTATATGTATTCTGTACAGAGTATCCATTATTTTATTTTTTCTTTTCAACTAGAATTTTATGCACATAGGCTTGAAACTGTAATGTGTTCTAATTTATGCGGCAGACCATACAAGATGCCTTCGCAGGCCAGCTTTTGCCCACCCGTTCTAAATGATGATCAATATTATCAAAAAATGCACAAATTGTCAATCAAAAATATTGAGAATCACTGCATTTCCATTTAATATTAACTGCTATACACATAGTAGCAATTGGTGTGTTTATTCATTAAGGAAAAATCTTTACATATTTCCAATTTTATTTGTAAAGCACTTAATAAATTAATATTTTTAAATATATTTAAATATGAAAATATTCATAAAAATATCTATGTATTTTAATAATAGAATTGAGAAGAAATGGATATTTTTAGAAATAAATATGGTGCATCCCACTATTACATAAGAACTGCACTACTAGTGCAAAGAGGAATGCAACATGACTGATATATATATTTTTGATTGTATTTGGACAATATCTACTATTTAAATTTACCAAAAATATTAATTTATGTACAGTCTTATATATCTGAAGATTTTTAACAAAAAGTATCAATAAGATATTTGTTAGAAATAAATATGGCATATCATACAGCTACATGAAGGTGAAATCTTTGCCTTCATATCAGTGGCACACTGAACTGTTGTAGCTTATGCTTTTATGAAAATTTTTCAATTTTTTACTGCTCTGTGTTTTTCACTTCTCTCCATCTTAATTGCCAACCTCTTTTTCAAAATTTTGTTTTCAGAAAATCTTTTTCAGCTTATACACAAGTATATATATGGTATATTTTTATAAGATAATTGAATAATTGGTTTATTATAATAGCTTAATTATTTAGATTTTATGATCAATAAAATAAGTTAAACTTCATGCTTTTCAATATATTGTATTCTGCATAACATACAACATAAATTAATATTCTGTATATTAGTTTAAATATATATTGTAAAAAGATATAAAACATATATTGGCATTGCTTGTTTTATGAAAGTAATATATTTCTTAAAAATTATTTATTAAATAAAAATCTGTAAAAAAAATCAGTTCTCATTAATTCTAATGAAAACATTTTCAATTGGTTTTTGAATCCCAAAATGTTGATGACATTTTATTTATATCTATTAAAACATTCCAAAAATATAAAAGTAAAAGCAGTATTTTATACTGGCTTCCATAAATTATGGAACAAATAGAAAAATAATGATAATTGTTTAAAAAGTAACTGGATATGCACAAAATTAATGTATATTACATAAATGCAATACTGAATAAGAATAAAGTATGCATATTATTTCTGTAGTCCTCCATATATGCAAATCAGTTGCATTATAAAAATTACTAAGTAAAGATTGCTTGCCAAATCAAGTTTAAAGTGTGAGCCATCGACTTTTCGTAGTTCGGATTGACCTAACAAGGTTTTCTTGTAGTGGGAGGTACTTTGTTTTTGATGTTGGTTGTCTGGTTTCAAATTGCTTGATTTTGTTTGACACCACTTTTTCTTGGCTATTTACCAGTTACTTTTCATGCACGGTGTTGCTTTAGCAACATCGTGCACAAAAAAATGCCATGAAAAGCAACCTTCCATGCACAAGCAATGCCATGCATGGGAGGCTGAGGTCAGAAAGATCATCTGCCATCAGGTCAACTGGATCAGCCTGGCCTCTCATTGAATTGGACTGGAGGGGAGGACTCTGTCCTCACAATGCTTGGCAATGATTAAAGGTGAGTTACATTTTGCAGAAGGACCCCTATAGTACCTTTGTAGTGGTTTAGGGCCTGTAGCCCATTAGGGCAATGTCTTAAGATCTTTATGAGCCTTTTGTGGCACTGATATCTGCACTATAATTCTCCCTCTATTATCTCATGATATTTATAAAAATATCAAGTTTACTGTTGATGTAAATTTTATAAAGATTTCATCCATTTTATAATATTGCTAATTTACTATTCATTAGAAAAAAATTAAACTTTTAATAAAGTGAAATGGATAAAATCTTTATAAAATTTATTTAATCTGCATTTAACAAATATAAAATTGTTTACTCATATAGAATTTATTACATTCCAAGTAAAAATGAAATTATTAATTTTGATCATAATAAATTCTTTAAAAATTTTTAAATATGGAATTTTTCATTATTTTGTTGTTATCACACCATATAAAAACTGATTATCGCTTTTTAATAATTAATTATAAATTTATGAAATATAGCATAAGAGTCATTTATGTTTTGTTATATGATATATATCATTTTGATTTTTATAAAAAAAAAATTTCAGTAACAATAAAGTAGTCAGACTGATTTATGTGAAAAAACAAAAACATTCAATGTTTTGATATAGTAAAATGCTAGTCATGAATGATTTAAATCTCCTCTCCCCTGCACACTGCTAGTTGTTAATTTATTGATTGAATTTCCAGTTTCATACATTTGAAATATATTTTTAATTAAATGTTGTGTACTATTTCCAAAACATTTAGCATATCAATGCATAAAATTAAAGCTGGATAATAATTTATTACAAATGCAAGTATTAAAATTATTTATATGTATTCATAAAAATAATGTGTGGGGTAGAGATGTTTGTCATTGTTTGATCAATATGGTTTTCCTCCTTTGAGTACTTTCTACCTTCACATGAGAATAAGAACATGATGATATTGATTTGATGTAGTAATAAAATAAATTTTTTCTAAACAGATTTTAACATTGAAAACACCACAAAAACAGTAAACAAAACAAAAATATGAAGTTTTGTTCCAATTGAAAGTAAAGCCAACCACTAGGCTGTGATCACTGTCATTATAAATCTGTTCTCCGAAACAAGGAAGAAAATATCAATAATCACTAATTGCTAACTATAGAATTTTTCATATTTTCTTAAATGCCAAATTTAAATAATTTTTGTACAACTTGAACAAAAATAGAGAGATACTTCATTTGCATAAATAAAATTAAAATGGCTATGAAAAATAAATTTTTGATAAATTTACAATTCTTATTATGTTATCAGAATGTTACAATATTGAAATTTTCCTTTTCTACTAAACTATTTGCTTTTAATTAATTCAATATTTAATTCAGTAACTTAAATAAAAGGTTATCTTTACTTTTTAATTTTGATTTTCTTGCAAAGATATTAAATTATTCTAGGACTAATGCCAAATTTTCAGTTGGATTCAGTATCAAATCAAAAAAATTTGTTAACTGGTTTGTTTTCTGATATTTGCTGACAAAACATTGAGAAAAACAGATTGCAGAAAATAGAATAATAAAAACCTTTCAGCACTGATATCTGATAAAAAATAAAATAAATTTTAAAATAATAAACAGAAAGCCAGATTGATTACTAAAATTTCCATATTATAAATTGAAGTTATTTTTTTGTAAAATGTAATTGATTCTAATGAATTTTTGAGAGATTTCTGTATATTACTTTTCATTTATTGAGCACAATTACTTATTGAATATATTATGTTCTGGAATTTGACTGAATTTTCAAATATATATATTCCATAAGAATTGATTTTAAATAATTAATTATATTACTATAATAATTTTTTTTAATTTAAAAATAAATATTAAATTTGTTGCTAATAATTTAATCATTTTAATTTTTTTTTCAGGTATATAGAGTTTTTAAAAAATTATACAAATGAAAATATGACAATATCATTTTTTTCAGAGGTATGTTTTCATTAGAAATAAATTAAATACAATAAATCTTGTGTAACATAGGATTTAATTATATAGTGTTATCTGAAGCTCCCAGTTTAAATCTAAATCAGGATAAGTTTTTACTTGAGTTAATTATTAAATAATAGGTAGAACAACCCATAATCCAAATTTGTCAAATTATTAAAATACAGTTAAATTTTTTTAATGATTAAAATTAAGATTATTTAGTCTTGAGTTGTCTATTATTGAATTATTAATTCCTAATTGATTGGTTTGTTGCATTAGCAGCATTCATACAGTGTGGCTAATGTATTCCAAAAAATTATGACATTAATTGAATCCACACTGAATAGCAAATATATTCAATATGAAAAGTGATGAATAATTTCTAATGAAATTTTTTCATTTAAAAAAAATAATTAGAACTGGCGAAAAAAAAAATATAGTACTTTTTTGCAAAGTTAGAGGAACAAGGGTCTTTACAATCTTGAGGCTGGACATCAGTAGTCAGCCTCTCTGTTGTAAAGACCTTTGTTCCTTTAACTGGAAATATGTACAAAAATATACACACAGCTTATATATAAAAAATATATAAACTGTGTATAATATATAAAATATACACACAGTTTAAATATAATGTATACAAAATATCTGAAAATTCTACACAAGAAATTTAAGTAGAATTTCCAGATGTTTTAGTACATACATAATACATATACATATTATTGGGAGAAATTCGTACTTCTTTCTATAGATATTTAATTAAACAGAGAGTTAATTACAGCACTCGTTAGCAGTCCAAATAAAACTCTTTATTAACTTTAATTGAACACTAGAATAACATTTTCAATTAATACCTAGCCATCTTTAATTCTAACTTATAAATTTTCATTTATAACTTTATTAAAACAATTAAATTTATAACTTGTGTTTTAATAAAGAGTTTGTTTGGACTGCTAATGAGTGCTGTAATTAACTTTGTTTAATTACATATACATATAAAATATAAATTGTGTGTGTGTACATACATACATACATACATACATACGCATTACATTAAAATAATGTAGTATTTTTGTAATTAATAATAAAATAATGGTAAACTTTCAAATGTGGTAATAGTTAAATACAAAAAATGAGATGTGACATCATTGCACACATCTTCTGCCAATATACAGTAAAGTAAATATTTATAAATTTTTAAAAGCATGACTTTCAGGATTTTTAGGAAATTCTCATATTAGGCAAACTGTGATGAACATACTATCACATTATAATGAATCATTCCACACTAATTAAATCCCTACAGGCAAATTATAAACAACACTATAATGAATCCTGAACTAAATGAAGCCACACTATGCAAGGTATTCCTGTATTTTGTTTGACAATACTTTGTTTGAATTTTGAACAGTCACTGTTCATTAGAACAGTCAGTATTGTCTTAGGATATTTTATTCAAAGATGTTTTATTATAGAATTTTAAAAAGCTTTAAAAAATCAAAAGAGCATGTAATAGTTTTATGTTGTATGAATATGCAGAATGAGAAATAAAGACTGTTGGTATTTGGTAAGAGCAAGTCCTCACAGTATTTTAAAGTAGTGGGGAAATTACTCATTCGTTACTGTTTGAACTTTAATGCATGCTTTACAGCTCTAATCTTTAATGAATAGCTAGTTGAATAGGACGAAAAGTTGGACTGCAAAATTGTTTCGGTGATAGATAATTGCATTGCTCATGTTATAAATTCTTCACTAACACATATCAAACTTTTGTTTTTACTGGCAAATAAAACTTCATGTATTCAATCTTGTGATCAAGTAATTATCCAAACTCTTAAGGCCTATTAACTCCTCAAAATGTGCAGCAGAATTTTGGATAATATGGAAGATTCGTAGAATGTTACCATAAATGAATTAACAAATAAAACCAGCTCCTGGATACCTTACATCTAACTATGTCATAGGAAAAGTGTCAGCAGACAGTATTAAAAATTGTTTTAGACACAATAAATTTTCCAAAAGAGCAGAAGAAAATGATGAAATATGAGGAAAATTTACAATTCTTAAACATGACATAGAGTTCAAAACTTTGATCATGATAGATGACAAAGTTAGCATAGTCACTAAATCAACTGATGATTATATTTGTATGTTGTCTAACTCAACAAATTTGCAGTTAGATAAAGAAAATGAATTTGATGAAGAAGAGGAAACATTAAATCTTTCCACAAATAAAGAAATGCAAAAAGCATTAGAAATACTGCAACAAGAGGTGCAGACCAGGTTGGAAAACTTTGTAAAATGATATAAATATGAACAGCAGATGGCATCTTTATATTTATACGTTTATTGAAAGAGATAGAGGACATACTCATAAGTATAAAATTACCCTGCCAGAGTAATGATAAAATAAACAATTAGAATATCTGGAAAACTTTGTAAAACGATATAAATATGAACAGCAGATGGCATCTTTATATTTATACTTTTATTGAAAGAGATAGAGGGCATACTCATAAGTATAAAATTACCCTGCCAGAGTAATGATAAAATAAACAATTAGAATATCAAATTACAAACATAATATTGCCTCTGTTTTGTTTGTAGTAGTAATATATTAACAATAATTTAAAATTTGAATTAGTACTAACAAAAAACAATATATTATCATATTTAGATTTAATAATTTACAATAGAATTAACAATAATTTAAAATTCTGCAAATACATTACCAGCCTACTAACATATACAAAATATTAAAATTTGTCCTATCAATATAAGGAAATATATCTAAATCATAGAATACAAAAAACAAACTTTTTGGAACAATAAATATTTATTTCCTAAAGCTAGAAATTAATAGTGTATTATAAAAAAAGCTACTTAATGACTATCATGATTTTCTTGTTAAAAAATATTGAGAAAAGCATTATTTGGAAAACAGATTTAATATTAAAATGAAAATAAAATCAAATTATCACATTCCCATACTTAAAATATTATTTCTAAAATATACAAAAATTCATTTTTAACAATCAAGTTTAATTAGATCCTACCATGAAAAAACAAAATTGAAAAATTAATGTATACCAAAAATTTCAAAATTGTAAACAATATTTTTGAGTAAATTGTTTCATTTATCATTTACAGTCACTCTTACAACACACAGGTGAGATGGTGCATGAATTCTTTCCCCACCCACATGAAATGCATTATGCTACAGAAAGTTTCAGAAAGGATAAAATTATCCTGCCAGAGTGATGATAAAATAAATGTTTCACACACACATGAAATGCATTATGCTACAGAAAGTTTCAGAAAGGATAAAATTATCCTGCCAGAGTGATGATAAAATAAATGTTTATGTAGTTTACCTAATTATTAAATACAAGTAGTACTCGGCTTACAACTACTCATATTTATGATGATGATATCATCAATAAATTCTGTGATTGGTCAATACAAGTTCATGGGTTTGAGCCCCTACCTTACAACTACTCATATTTATGATGATATCATCAATAAATTCTGTGATTGGTCAATACAAGTTCATGGGTTTGAGTCCCTGATCCAATGGTCTGATATATACAAAGTGTCCATTTTTTTGTGTGTCTAATTCGTAAAATGATTATCATAAGCATTTATTAGAAAGTGCTATTAATTTCCATTATCATTGTAATTAATGCTATAATCTTATTATTATTGAAAAACATCTATTATTTATATTTTATAAGCCTTTGTCAATTTTTCATTTATAGCTGGGCTGATGAAATTGCATTTAAGTGACAAAGTGCATCCCTATATTTTACGGTAAACCAAGATGTTTACAATGGGATATAAGAATGCATTATTATAGATAAAAGATATAACTTCAGCAATATATTGTAGAAGTCAATTTTTATTTATATGAATTGAGCATTATTGATTTTATCTTGTTATTTTAGATTTCTTTACTAGAAAAACTTAGGCTTTTTGTCATCTGCAAGAATTAGAAAAAAGCTCCAGAGGAATGTTAGAAAAACTATAATTAAAACAGTTTTTCTAACAATATAAGGAATATTTATTATTAGAAAAATATTTATAGTTTGAACAATAATTTTAAACAAGCACTTTTTAGCAGTAAACTCATTAAATACTTTATTTTATTTTGCAAAGTACTTTCGGCTAATCACCATCTTCAGTGCAACATACAGAAGTATTCGAAAAACTATTCGAATATTCTAAGTAAAATAAAGTATTTAATGAGTTTACTGCTAAAAAGTGCTTGTTTAAAATTATTGTTTAATGAATTTAAGCAGTTTGATTTTTAAGTTATTTATAGTTTGGTTAAAAAAAATACAACACAATGTTCATCACTGTCACACCTGCTACATTTCGTTTTTACTTTGATTCACTATTTCAAACATTTTACATTAATTGTAAATTCATGAAAATTATACAAAAATATCAAAATTAAAAAAATATATAACTTCAGCAATATATTGTAGAAGTCAGTTTTATTTATATGGAGTGAGTATTATTGATTTTTATATTTTTTCTGTTATTTTAGATTTTTGTACTAGAAGATTTTAGGCTATTACCTGCAAGAATTAGAAAAATTATTTTTTTATAGTTTGAGTTAATTAATATATTTAATTGAAAAAATTTTTAAATTTTTTAAAACAATAATTTTATATTTGTTTAGAGATCCATTGAAGATGAACTTAAAAGACAAAGTCGTTCTGATATATTTACTATTCTGATTAGTTATATTGTGATGTTTCTCTATGTATCTTTTGCACTTGGACAAAATAACAATATCAGACAATATTTTGTAAGTATTGATTTAATTATGAAAGTAAATACAATATTGATGAACAATAATTATCTTTTTATATTTGCATATAAATCAACTTTCCTTAGTTTAGCATCTAAAAATCAGTAGAAAAACTGAAAATCATATATAAATTGATCTTTAAATTTAAAGTTGGGACAATATGATATTTATTGATATAAATAGGAAAATTTTTTTATATTTTAAAACTTTTAGAATTGAGTTCATTACTTATATAATTTGGTTAAAAAAAACCCAAAGCTCATTATTTCAGAATGTCATTATGTGGAGAAAAGAGCAAATAGAGAGAAGCATGTTTCATTGTATTGTGCCCACTGACACTTCTTTACTGGAAATAATTTGCATTCTATTTGAATCTTTCCAACAAGCGCATTCTTTATGAAAACATATAATTGAAAAATCATATTAATTTGACATCTAATGTTTTTAGAAAAATTTTTATGAATGTGTCATCATTTTTTGATATGTAATAATATTTTTATGAAATGATTTTATGGAAGTGTTTGTTTTGAAGAAATATTTGAGATATATTAAAATTAAATTATTAAATTTTCTGTCATTTCCCATTATCAACAGAAATGTTATTTAAAAAGTTATATTATTATTTAAAATATTATTTAAAAAATAAAAATAAGTAATGTAAAATGGCATTAAAAAAAAGCACAACAGCTCAAATTAGGTAGAAAGATTTACTTAATTATGGCAATATATATAATTTATACATATATTTTAGGAACAGACAGACTGTTTTTACAGTCTGTTTTGCTCTGTTCCTAAAATACTAATTAATAGAAACTATAAATTCCAATTTCTAAGTACTAACTATAGAGCAGTAATATAGTATAATGTAGATTAATTATTTGAAATACTGTTAATTTTAATATATATAAATGATATAAAAGCTTAATGAATTGAAAAATCCAATATAATTTCATGCAGCAATGATTAATCAAAATAGTAATGGTTTAGATCAGGGCTGTCCAATCCACGGCCCACCGCTGTAATGAATGCGGCCCAACATAAAATTGTAAACTTCCTTAGAAACTGAGATTTTTGTGTACTTATTTTATTTTTTGAAATTCCCCATTCATTACCAAATATCCCACTAGAAAAATTTTATTTTATTTTTGTACTAAAAATATATAAAAAAAAATGAAGTTTTTATTATTTAAATACCTATCTATATTTCCATTTTCTAAAATATTTCTTATTTCAGTGATTAAAACTTCTTGATCTACTCAATGATATTAAAAAAGTTTCTGAACGAAAAAAAGTCAAAGATTATTATGCTACAAAATTTTTCCTTATTTATCTTGGTGGATTTTACCTCTATTATAACAATAATAGATATATAATTGAATTTACTTTTAATAAATTCAAATTTTATAGAGTTATTATTAATAATAAATTAATGAAAAAGCAAAATATATTTAAAAATTATTTATAGAAATATATTTATAATAATGTATATTGTATATTATTTGCTTAATAACTATTGTTAGAATTAGTATATTTTGTGTGTGGCCTGAGACAATTTTTTTTTCTTCAAATGTGGCCCAAGGAAGGTAAAAGGTTGGACATCTCTGATTTAGATGAAAGCCTAACATTGAAACTATATATTCACGGTGTATTACTATGTATAAGATTTCTTAATTAATTTATTAGTTTTATTATTTTAAATTATTCAATTTTTTTTATTGTATATATGTTGTAATTTAATTTTATATATAGGTTTCTGTTATATTTTGTTTTTTATTTTTTATTATTTTATAGTATAGAACATTGTTTATTTAATTCAAATTCAATGCATTAAAACACAAATGGACAACCTGCATTCCCTGGGCTGCATAGGAGCTCGCATTAGTATTTTGTTCAGGCTTGTGTCACACAAAATATTATTAAATAAATAAATAAATAAATAAAATAAAATAAAAAATTCCTTGACCAAGAAGATGAAATACAGATTTTTGTAGCACTTTTTTCAGTAAATATAGAAAATTCACCCAAATGAACTTAAACTGGAAATAATAGACTTGTAAAGTAATTTAGATTTGAAAGATACTTTTGAAGAATAAATTTGGTATATTTTTATAAATCTTTTATCAAGAAAAATCAATTTCTCAACTTAAGGAAGTATGAAGCAAAAATTCTATTATTATTTTCTATAACTTATGTATGTAAACAGTGAGTTTAGTAAAAAATAAAGCAAGAAATTGGCTAATCAATGCAGCTAACAAATTCACATCTCAAAAATAATTTAAAACTAGTAGTAATTAAAATTCAACTGAATATTTTAGATGTATTACTTTCACATCAGTTCCAGAAATCACATTAAGTATACCTATATTAACTTATAATCATATATTAATAAATAATTGTGATTTATCCGCATTTTTTTTTTTCCTCGTGTGCAGCCTGTGTCAGTTCGAAAATTTTAAATGTGGCCCTTACATAGAAAAAGGTTGCCTATCCCTGTATTAGAATATGAGAAAGTTATTCTATTTTGATTTTGAATTATTTTTATAATTGATGCTGACTTACAATTAATGTTGAAAACACTTTTGAACAATAAAAAAAGACTTGTTTTCCTAGTATTTGGCTACATTTTTGTATATGTGCTGTTATTTACTATAAAACATTTTTCATCTACAGTCAGCCAATTCATTATAAAGTTAAATACAAAACTATAAATTAAATAGAATATATTTATGAATCTCCTTTGATTGGATAGAATACGTATTCAGATCTCTCTGATATGCTTAATTATATATTTGCGCATTACAATTTACTTACATAAATTTGTGTAATATATTATTTTGACATAAAACTGTCATTCTCTGTGCTGAGTAAGGGGTAACTTCAGGAGAGAGATGCAACAAAAACATATCACACTTTGAACTCTTATATTTTCAAAATTAATAATCATAGAGTAATAAATAACACATCATTAGACAGCATATAGAGTCCCATTTATAACAGAAAAGTTTCAATTTTTCACCCCTTAAGTCTTCATACAGTGCATTAAAAGATTAAGCTAAATTTCTTTACCATTTTTTTTTAAATGCCACAAAAATCCAGAGAAAATTATTATGAAAACTGATGAAAGTTGAAGAATGAAATTAAAGATTTCAAATGGCTAACCCAGTACAAACATAAAAATTTGAGAGCAGGTAATGTTGCCATATATGAGAAAATAGAGCCAGCATGATGGCAATGTCAACATACTAATGAAATTGATGATAAATATGATAGGCAATTTGCTGCTGCAGACAAATATGGAGACATATGAGCAGTAGAAGTGATAAGAAATGTTTGTTGGTGTTTGTTCAAATAAATTTCAATACTTCCTTGAAGAACATAGAATTCTTCATTTCTCTCAATTTATTTGCTTACAGCCCAGCATTGGTAGAATAAGTTTAGAATTACATCAACTGTCCTTTGCAGAATACATCAATGATGTAGTTCTACTTTGTTTTTTTTAAGTAGTATAAATTCCTCTTGCTGTTGTAATGGAGGCTTTAAAACTGTTTTAAAGCTTTACAGTCTGCATCCTTTAAAGTCTCAAGCTTTTAAAGTTATCAAAATATATTTTGCTTCTTATAAAATTATATGGAATATAAGAACTTTTTAGCAAATGTAAAATTAGATACATTTTACTTTAATGCAAATATCAATGAAACTGTAATAGATTTTGATTAAATTGCTAGTTAGAATAAATGAATATTTACAATAAGATATAATAATAATGTATTCCTATTGTAGTGGTCCCCAAAATATAATGCATGCAAGTTTGGAAACCACTACACTATTACATAGAATATATTATTTTATTTATTTTATTTAATTTTTTTTCTTTGAAGGTTGAATCAAAGATTACTTTAGGTCTAGCTGGCGTGATAATTGTATTTGCTTCTGTGTCATCTTCAATTGGGACTTTCAGCTATTTTAAAATACCAATTACATTAATTATTATTGAAGTAATTCCCTTTTTAGTTTTAGCTGTTGGAGTTGATAATATTTTTATCATTGTCCAAACATATCAGGTATTTATTATAATTTTATTTTTAAATAATTAATAGTATTGATTACAAATTGATATGATAAAGTTTAAACTTTTTATATGATTGGTTGATTTTAAATAATATAAAAATTCCAGTGTGTTTTGAATAGAATCCAAATTCATTTCATTCAATTATTATTATAAATTAGGGTATTATTTATGTATATTAACAAGTAAATAATTACATATCATCTATTTGTTCCTGGCTATTTTTTACAAATTCCATATATCATAAATAAATTCTTTTAGATTACTAATTCAGGAATTCTCAAATCTCAAGAAAGCAAAAAGTTCAAAAAAACACTATCACTAGTCCTCCGATAAAAGGAAAATGTAGTGTTTTCAAGATTTTTACCATCCATAAATAAACTCCTTATTAGATATGTTCATGATGTATTTACCTCTGGAGAGAGAGAGAGAGATACGAGATGAGACACTTTATAAAAGCTCTTTCTGATCAAACACTTGGACTCATGTTGACATTAGATCAAGTATCATAAACACAAATTTATTTTCTTGTTATAATGATTAATGTTATGAATGAATATTTTAATTTATATGCATATAGGAAAGCTGCCTAATCATCTATTTTTATCCTGGCTTAGTCCAATGATCTAATGATCTATAAAAAAAGCAGCCATCAGGGCTCTGTTGAAACAGATAAACACCCATTATAGTACCCCAGAATTTAAAGAGAGTATAACAATATTGTTAATCATGCAAAGATACATGGTTATTCAAATTCATTTGTTAAAGATATTTATGATAATCTTATAAACAGACAACATAGATTCCAATAGATCCAAGCCAATACCAGCTATCCACTTACAGATAAAAAGCAACATAGACAAATGATTGTCTATGTTGTGGCTGTTTGAGAAGGTATCTAAAGAAAAAAACTGGAATAATACTCCCTTATAGGAGGTTGAGAACAACATTTGATATACTCAGAAATGAAAGGATAGACCTGCACAAGATTCTTATTCAGGTTTTCATGTAATACCAACAGAAAATAATATGAACAAAACTGAGGAATATATTGGAAACACCTTACACCCTAAGAAATAGAATTAGTGAACATAAAAAAACATAAAGGACAGTGATTTAACCACAGTTTTAACTAGAAGGTTCTATGAGACATCAGACAATGGAGTAGTGCTAAATATTAAGAAATATTCAGTCAGCGAAAGAAATCAGACTAGTAGAGGCCCTAAAGATAATTAAGTGAGCTAAAGATACATCATTAATGATATATGCCTGTGTCCGTTCCAACACTATGGATCTGATGAAGTTGCTGACTGTATGAGATATAGAGTTGATGATCATAGAATTAATTTTAATTGAAATGACCTATATTGGGTAGTGAGTTTTTATTGAGTGTGAAAAGTATTTCTAAAATTTTAATATACTCTAATGAATTTTTCAAAAAAATGAGCTTATTTTTTAATAAAGACTCGGTACATATGGGACAGTAATAATTATTTTGATGGCAATAAATTGATTACAAAATTATTTATAGTTCATAAATAATATTAAATTACATAAATTATATATAATACATATCTTAAAATTGAGAGTTTTTTAATCATTGAAAGAAATTAATTAAATCAAATTTAATCATTGATGATAATTATAAACTAAAGCTGAAATTAAAATTAATTTATGAGAAAAAATAGTGAAAATACTTACTGGTTAATATTTTATATAGTTTTTTTGTAGAATTGTTGATTTTATTAAAATTTATAGCGTGATAAAAGACAAGAATTGGAAACTCGAGAAGAACAAATTGGTCGTATTGTAGGACAAGTAGCACCTTCAATTCTTCTAGCAAGTCTTTCAGAATCTTCATGTTTTTTCCTTGGTAAGAATTCTAGAATTTATGAAAATTATTCACTAAGTTATAATTATTAATTTGAGATAGAAATCAAAATTTTATTACCATAATTATAATTCATGTGTGCTTTTATTTACCAAAATGTCCCATCCTTTTTTACTACATACCCCACATGTCTTATACTTTTTTATGAAAATGAGATGTGTTACAAAAATTAGAATAAAATTTGCATAACCAAAGTATATCTAAAAAATTGGATACTCTCAAAAATTTCTCTTGTGTCTGGCAATTTGCATATCTCTTGCCCTAGGACATGATTCTAAGATATGCCATTATTTTTTTCCTTGTTTGTTGTAAACCAAAAGAAATTAAAACAATGTTTGAGTAATAGATATTTCTTTTCAATAGTTTCATTAATACTTAACTCTGCCTATATTTCCATATAATATTTCATACTTGAACCTGCTTCCTCTACTTACACTTTGTTCTGGATCATGATAATAACATCTTCCAATTCTTTACATACACTTTGGTTATTCAGTTTAAAATAAAAACTTTATAGCAGATCTAAGTTTTGAAAAAGGGTGGAATGGATAGTCTGTTATATTTTGTATATGATATATCATAAAAGTTCGACATAAATTTATTCTGATATAATTAACTAACTATATTAAATATATTTATTAATTACAGGTGCCCTTTCTGATATGCCTGCTGTTCATACATTTTCTCTATATGCTGGCTTAGCAATATTAATTGATTGTCTTCTACAAATAACATGTTTTATCTCATTATTAGCATTAGATATCAAAAGAGAAGAAGTAAGTATATGTTAATTAGTGTGTATGCACAAATATATAATATATATATAGTTGTTCATATAAATAATAATAGCTTTTCATAAGATATCACAAATTGCATCATTTGCTATAGTAAACACTCTAGAAATAATCTATGAAATCAAACAAGCCAAAATCCCTAGTGAAAATAATTTAGTGGTTAATTAATATAAAAACAGTTCTCAAAAAAAAAAAATCCATAAAATAGAAGCATTTAAAGCAGGAATTTTGACTAGAGTATGTCACTATATACTAATTAATGATTTAAACTGTTAAACTGATTAATTAAAAAAAAAAATTTGCTACAGTCTGGAGTTCAACCAAAATTAATTAAAAAAAAAATTTGCTACAGTCTGGAGTTCAACCGAGTAAAAATAATAATAATTTTTTAATTTACATTGTGATTAAATTATACTATGACATTTTTCACTTGCTTTACCAGATTAATTAAAAAAAAAAATTTGCTACAGTCTGGAGTTCAACCAAGTAAAAATAATATTAATTTTTTAATTTACATTGTGATTAAATTATACTATGACATTTTTCACTTGCTTTACCACTTAGTTATACCATTTGGATGACCACAGACCAATAAGTCAGTGAAAAACAAGATAGAATTAGTAGCGTTTAATGAAAATAGGTTACATAATAATTAACAAATTAACACAAACTGATTAGACAAGAAATTTAGTTTGTTTACATGTAATCTTCTGTCACATTTATTCTCATCAAGTCTTCTCTAGGTTTAACTAATTGATCTGTAATCAGCCTTTGGCTTTCATTGGGCCACTTTCTCAGATTGAGTGATTTGTGCAACCAGAAAAGTATATTTTAATAGATGACTAGTTCCTGTTTTCTGTTTTTGTTAGTTCATTTGAAGACTAGATTATTTAAGTAATCATTAGACTGGTAGTGAAAAAAACATTTTCATCATATTCATTTGTTCAAACAAAAGTTTGATAAATTATAAAATAGAATTGTGAAATCAGATTTTGGAAATATAAGTAATGTTTTTATCAGATGGTAGAACTTCTACATTGATGTTAGTTTTAGTGAAAATTAATATTATGTAGTGATTGCAATTTTAGATGTTTTAAACTTGTAAAGATTTAAGAGTGTAGTATATTCATTAAAAAGTTGCATGATTACAGTCTGAGAATTTGAGAAAACCTCAAATATTAACATATTTTTGTTTCTTACTATACTTTATGAATTCGATATTACTGAGTAATGCAGTGATTAATTCTATATAAAGGAATACTTTAGGCATATAAAGGAATACTTTAGGATTGTATTTAAAATGAATGTCTTACAGAAAAAATAAAGATTTTTATATGAGTAAATAGTCTGAAGTGTTATTTATGTTGAGAATTTAAATTTTTTTAAAATGATATGCCTCAGTTAGTGGTCAAAATTATTATATCATTTATAAATGATAGCAGGTTTTTATAATTTTGAATTGGAACCTTGTATATTCATCTCTACAGTTATAATAAAGAACGTTTCCACTTATAATTTGCGCTGTAATATTTTTAATTTGAAGTGGAAGTTTTGTTTTGAAAAAATTCTGTTATACTGAATTTCTATACAATTTATAAAAATGCTTTAAAGTTATTTTAAAATATTTCATATAAAACAGTTGTAATTTTTGTTTTTCTGAATATCTTTAATATACACTTGCAGTTATAATAAATGTGACATGGACCACAATAATGGAGTGTCAGGCAATGAGTTAAACTTCTGGAATAATGCATAAATAATTTTTAAACAATTGCTCTGTATTAAAATCTTCAATTTTTCAGTTTGATGAAAATTAAAAAATACATTGGATTCCGCTTAATTGGGACAGCCGCATAATTGGGACAAATCTCAAAGAGCGGAAACCAAACTAATAAACTAATACATAATTTAAACGCTTAATTGGGAGAAACCAAATTAATAAACTAATACATAATTTAAATGCTTAATTGGGACCACAGTAAAAAAAAGAATTTTCAATTTTTGATATATATTAGGGTTGTTTCGAAAGTTTGTCAACACTACGTACACTAATACTTGTTGTGTGCTTTCTTAAAAAATTCCTTATACACTAATACTTGTTGTGTGCTTTCTTAAAAAAATCCTTATATAACACTGCATCACTAATACTTGTTGTGTGCTTTCTTAAAAAATTCCTTATATAAAAATTATAACAACATTTTATTGTACCGGTAATTTTTCAGGTTAAATCTTTCTATAAGATAATACAGACTACGTTATTTTATATTGTAACCTGACCTGAACAATTTTTTCAGGGAAATTTTTCAGTAATTTTTCAGGTTAAACCTTTTTACAAGACAATACAGACTAACATAATGGAGCAGGTCATTTCTTAGTTGTCTTATTACATACACATCAACACACACTGTCGCCACACTAATTTTATATTAGTGCGGCGACAGTGTGTTTATTATCCATTCTTTAGTAAAATTATAAGTAAATATCATCATTGGTAAATAAGCATAACAATACTGTATTCGGCAACACTTGCGTGATGAGAATCAGTTATCTATCGTCCAATACAATACAGTATTCAGCAACACTAGCGTGATGAGAATCGGTTATCTATCCTCGTGAGTCTGGCAAGTGTGTGTCTACTTAAGAGTCTATCGTTACTGTACCTAGCGATATTCATTTACACCTGAGTCTGGCAAGTGTGTCTACTTAAGAGTCTACTGTTACTGTACCTAGTGATATTCATTTACAGTGTCGATTTTAATCTACCATTACTGTACCTAGCAATATTCATTTACAGTGTCGATTTTATTTAATTACTGTATCTAGCGATATTCATTTACAGTGTCGATTTTATTTAAAATTAAATCTTTGCTGATGCCAAGAAATGATTATACTTTCAAGTAAAATTGCTTTGCTGGATAAAATTAAAAGCTAGCCATTTAAAATAAAGCTATCGTAGACTCGCTGATATAACTGGTGTACCAAAATCAAAAGGCCCCATGGTAGACTCCTGATATAACTGATGTACCAAAATCCACCATAGTGCATTTTCTACAACAAGAAAATCAACTATGTGAGGAGTGGGCATTACAGAAAGAAATTCCAGAAACATTCAAAAGTAAGTGTGATGGAAAGGATCCAGAAATCGAAGAAGCATTAGATCAATGGATTTCTATAGATAGCAGGCGAGGCGTGAATATCAGCGGCCCAGTATTGAAGAAGTCAGATGAGATTGGTAAAAAACTAATAATTAGATACCTATTTTAATAAATCAATAAAATAGGTACCTAATTATTATTTTTTAACCTATTATTTATTTACCTACGATTTACATTATTTATTTTAGAATTTATCATTACTCATTTAATTGGGACAAAATGGCTTAGTCCCGACTTGTCCCAATTAAACAGAATCCACTATATATTATAAAAATTAAATCATATACTATATGTCAAGAAAAATGAATTAAAAGTTTAAACTTACAATAGCATAAAATATTTAACATATAATTCTTAGAACAAATTCAAAAAACATATATAAATAACCTGGATACAATATTTAATAAATTTTAATCTATATACATTTTTAAATCAAAATCACTGTTCCAAAAATTAATATTTAAGATATAACAAAAGCATATTTACAAAAGTTCTTCCAGCACAATATTAAATATATTTTAATACAAATGTGCAATTTTTTATCTAAATTGATGCTATATATATATTATATTACAAATATTGATGTATTTGATACATTAAATATTAACACTTTGATCTTGGCATGACAACACAATAATCAGTGCTTGCACATCACTAGTACCAGCATTGAGGTAATATCAATGGTGATTTGCCTTAAAATTAATTCTAAATATTTTTCTCCTTGACAGATTGTATTTTTATCCTTATGCCTGTACTTAGAATAGAAACCTACACATTAAAAGTAAACCATCAGAAGGACTTCATTTCGTTTTTCATAAATATTTTTTTATTTACAAAATTATTACCTTTACCCATTGAATTTGTTTACAATGGGTAAAGATAACTTAGAAGATAAAGCAAGAGTACTGTAAATAATTTATTTACAGTACTCTTGCTTTATCTTCTAAGTTATCTTTGCCCCATTTTAATTGATATAAATTATTATTCATACTGTAATGATCCTTTATTTGTGTGAATAAAAGAAATATATATTAGAAATCATTGTAATAAATTATTTACAGTGATTTAATTTTTTTATCTACAATGATTTTTAAAAAGGTATGGACCAATCACACAGAGACCAGCATTAACTCCCAAGGTCAGACTTTGAAATACAATACATTTTAAAAATGAGTGAATGCCCATGCTCTTGTAAATTAAAAATAAAATATGTCCTATTGTTATGGGACACACTTTACATGCAACTAATGCCATCCGGAACCAAATTTTAGAAAAAAATTTGTTTTTGTTACTTGATATTTGGAACAACAGAGGAAAAATTGCAAAAATTAATTTGATTTATAAAAATTTTTTCCTATTACATAAAAGAATATAGTATTATATATTTAAACTACAAAATTTGTAAATACAGTATATAAAATAGAAATAAAATAAATATACATTATTTTTGATATGCAATTGTGAAATTTTCAGAAAATTTTTAATAAATAAATAAAATTATAATT
>AYEL01072898.1:0-24042 GCA_000484575.1 Olivierus martensii
TGAAGATCATTCAAATATAATGGCATGCTATTTGCTAATCTTTAATTGGAAAATAATGTAAAAACTGAAAAAGAGAGACTAAAATGTCTTGAAAAGTTGATCCCCGCATGGTTTAGCAATTTAATAAAATATCCTTTGCAAAAAAACATTAAACACAATAATTCAGTACAAGTATTAGTAAAAAAAAAATGATATAGTAAAGCATTCATGTTTCATCAAAAAATAAAATATAACAAAAAAATTTGAATTCAATGAAAATATCTTTTCTTAACACATTGACACTAGCTAATGGCCGGAATCTCACAAAGCAAGAACCAATTACCATATTTTCCATAGAGTTAATACTTCGATTAGTGCGAATTCGATTAGCGCGAGAAATTCGTGGAACCAATTATTCGCGCTAATTGAGGCCTACCTGTACTGCAGTAAGTTTAAATGCCTTTCTCTATAAATATCAAATTGCCAACAAATAAAATTAGATATACTTTAAGTTTTATTATTTATTTTATTTATTTATTTAATTGAATATCACCCTACAACATAAGAATGGGTGTCCCCCCTTATAACTAAACAATTGATTTTCTATACCAATCATTGAAAGATTTACACGCTCGATAATAGAAAGAATTGGAGGTTTTCTGTAGACGATGTTTTCGGATATGTAACAAATCAAATTTCCTTGTATTAACTTGGGGTACGTTGAAATCAATGGTGTTGACCGGAAGAGAACCTTGTATAAATTTAGTTAAAAGTTTTAAATCCTGGTTGCGACAAATAGATGTGAAGGTCGGAAATGAATTGCATATTCGGATTGCAGATATATCGATGTCTCTGTTATTCATGGAAATTTGTTGAATAATTTTAATAGCTGAGTTGTAAGAACTTATTAGTTTATCCAGATTAGAGGATGCAGCAGAAGAGTAAATCGAGATGCCGTAAGAAATGATCGGGATAAACATTGCAAAAAACCAAGTATAAAGAGCATTTATATTAGATATATTCCATAGGAAGCGTCTGGTAAAGAACGTTTTACTCCGCATAGTGTTAATTAAATATTGAATATGATGTTTATACGATAAACAAGAGTCTAAATAAATACCTAAGTCTTTGTGTGACAGAACGGATTGAATAGTAGTTCCGTTTAGATTTATTGACGAGACTGTTTCGGAGTGATGGATTGAAAAGATCATATAGGCGGTCTTGCTGAGATTGACTGTTAAATTGTTAGCATTCAGCCAATTCACAACCAAAGAAAAGTCAGATTCTAGGTCAGATTTGTTGTTGTTGAAGAGTTTAAAATCATCTGCATATCCTAGAAGTGAGGAATGGATGTTCAGGGTAAAGATGGGATTGATATATAAAACAAATAACAGTGCACTGAGTGAAGATCCTTGAGCGATGCCAAGCGTAGGAGTGTAATTTTTGGATATGAAGTTGTCACAAGAGATATAAAATTTTCTGTTCTTTAAGTACTTAATGATCCAGTAGATGAAGATATAATCAATTTCAAAGTCTCTAGTGAGTCGGAGATAAAGCTTGTTAATATCTATTGAGTCAAAAGCGGCTGATAAGTCTAGAAAGAGAGCATGAGTTAAATTCTTGTTTTCAAAGTTCCGATAAATTCCACTGGTAAAGTCAAGAAGATTAGTTATTGTAGATTTATTTGCCATGGCGTAATGTTGGGCCTGTGATATATGATTTTTAACCTGAAAGTAGACAACTTTCAATAGTAGTTTTTCAAAAATTCGTAATAGACAGTTGGTTATGGTGATAGGACGATAGGACAATAGGAAAGTATGTCTGCGAGATTGCTGTGTTTCTTTAAAACGGGAATGAGTTTAGCTGTAATCCATCTCTGTGGTAAGTGGCCAGTTTCTAGTGTAATTTTAAATAAATAGGCGATATGATGGATAATAGGCGGTAAAATTTTTTTATAGAATAGGAAAGGAATACCATCTGGCCCTTTCGAATGTTTGTTTTTAGTTCTTAAAGCTAACAAAACATCAGATTCGGTAAAGACTATTTTGGCACTGTTTAAATTAATCATCTGAAATTGTGTAGTATCAGCATAAGAAAATTTGTCGTGGAAGTGGTCACAAATCTTTAAGAAGAGAAGATGCGAAAGATGAGATGATTTTGATTTGGTGCGGTATGAGATGGAATTTAAGACTCTCCATAATTTTCGGCTGTTTGTTGATTTGCGAATATTCTTTAAAAGATATCGTTGTTTATCCGTACCTAGGCACCTGCTGTATTCTTGCCTCAGTTTCAGATAATGAAACCTGTCGGAGAAATGACCGAATTTTTTCCAAGATTTATATAGATTGTTGATTCTCGATTTGATTTTTCTCGTTCTAGAGGACAATTGTTATTATTATTCAGTTGCATAAAAAAGATAATAATATGTCTGTTTTTAAATTCAAGTGAAAAATAAACAAATTCAGAAATAAATAACTGTCAGAAATCCATAAATTAGGCACTTTATAAGAAAATGTTTCATATGTAATAAAAACAAATTTAAAAATTTTAATTAGCATCTATACATGCAATTGATGTTTCAAAAAATTTAAAAAACTAATAAAGGTTGGTTCCCACTATCACAGAACTGCAGCGGAAAATATGCCTGTGACAAAAGCAGAGCGGTTTTGACATCATACCATGGCGTAAAAACCGCTACCATCCAGTTTCTAGATAGATTCAACTTTACCGCAACGGTAAAATCCATCAGAGTAACGTCAACCAATCAAATCGATGCATTTTGTGATGTTGCAAATTTAAAAATTTTAATTAGCATCTATACATGCAATTGATGTTTCAAAAAATTTAAAAAACTAATAAAGGTTGGTTCCCACTATCACAGAACTGCAGCGGAAAATATGCCTGTGACAAAAGCAGAGCGGTTTTGACATCATACCATGGCATAAAAACTGCTACCATCCAGTTTCTAGATAGATTCAACTTTACCACAACGGTAAAATCCATCAGAGTAACGTCAACCAATCAAATCGATGCATTTTGTGATGTTGAATTGATGTTGATTTTGTGACGTTTCAAGATGGCTGGACATTTGGATAGCATTATGCTAGTGGAAGCAATTAAAGACTTTCCTTTTTTATATGATAAAGGAAATGAACATTATAAAGACAATGCGTTAAAAGAAAATAGATGGACACTTATTGCAGAGCAACTGAATTCAACAGGTATGTAGTTCTGACTAGAAAATATAGTTTTTTCATTCAATAAAACCAATCAAAATAAGGGAAATTTATATATTTATAGTTGAATTTATCAAAAAAAGGTGGAAAAGCCTGCGTGATAGGTACATAAAAGAAAAACGAGCCCTCAACTTACCCAGTGGAGCAGGAAGAAGTGATATTAAGAGAGTCAATTGGGATATTTATCCGATTTTGGATGGATTTTTAAGGAGGAGTCTAGAGCCAAGAGAGTAAATTCAAGATTTTCTTTTTTGCATGTTAACTATAGTATTTGTGAAGCATAAGATTTAAAATAAAGTTTTCATAAATAATTAAACTAACATAGTAATCAGATTAAAGCTTTTTTAAATTTTTACAGAACTGTTGACAATATAGATGTAATGAACACTCAACCAAATACAGATTTAGAGGAAACGCCATGTAATTTATCTTATGAAGATGAGATTTATGTTTCAGGAAGTTCTTCCATATCAAATGATGCAAATGAGAAGTAAGTCAAGTTATGCAATTAATTATGTCTTTTTTATAACAAACTATATATTTGAAATATATATATCTATTGATAGTAGTACTATGTAATTTGTTTTAACAGTTTCAATCCTTTGTGATATTTTGTTGTTCTACATTGTTATTAAACTATTACTTGCATATTATTTCAGATATTCCAGTCTAGCTGATGATGATGATGAGGCTGATGACAGGTGTTTACACCCTCTAATATGATATTTTAAGAAACAACTCCATATTAAGTTTAACTCAAAATTAAGTTTAAAGTATCATAATATATTATATACAGTAGGCGCCCTCTTAACCGGCCTTGGTTCAACCGGCCATTCAGCTAACAAAATGACTCATACGGCAGTCACCGTCTGTCACGACGAGCCTTGGTTCAACCGGCCATTCAGCTAACAAAATGACTCATACGCAGTCACCGTCTGTCACGACGTGTTTGTCTCTATCCTCCAGGTATTTATTAATTGCTCTATTTATTTGAGCAGTAGACGTTGTTATTGCTTTGTGCAAGCAGTGTACATGGTTATTTCTACTCAGTTACTGTAATTCAGTTTGTGAAAAAATTTTCGTTGGAAAAATAGCGACTTTGCTTAAATTAAAATATAGTGATTTAGTGTGTATTAGTGTTCTATGATTTTTTTCCTGCTTATCTTATGATGTATATATGCATTGTATTCCATATACTGTATATTGTATATGTAATTCAGTTTAACTGGCCATTTCGTTATCCAGCCAAAGGTGGCCGGTTAAGAGGGCACCTACTGTATCAAAATTCATCTATGAAGTCTCAAAAATACATTATCCAGCCAAAGGTTCAGACCCATGGTGGCCGGTTAAGAGGGCACCTACTGTATCAAAATTCATCTATGAAGTCTCAAAAATAATTTTAAAGTATCATATCAGAGGGTGTTTACACCTTCTGATATGATACTTTAAACTTATTTTTGAGACTTCATAGATGAATGAAAACAGACTTAAATTTTATGTTTAAATGTAAACAACAGATAGACTTAGGGAAAAATCTCTCCCATCTTCAATGTGTATATACAAATACTACATTCCTGTTTCAATTTTTAATAAAGATTTATTATTTGAAGTCCAGTGTGTCACTTTTTATTATTGATTTTTTCATCAAAGAAAAAGATGATTATGAAGGTATTTTTATGGTATAAATTACTGTAAATTTTTATATTTTAATGTTTTTTAATTATGTTTTTTAATTATAAATTCCATACCAGTTTTTTAAGTTATATTCTTATGCAACCACCATCATATAATAGGAATCATTGTATAGGTTTACAAGATAAAATCCATTTTCAAGTTTAATATGAACTTCATAAAAAACAGAATTGTTACATCTTGGGAGTATCCTTTAAAAATGCAGATATGAGAACATTTATATCAATAAAATCCTTAAAAACAGTATGTATTTTTGTTCTTATTACTCATAATTTAGTTGAGTAAATTTCACGATACTCCATTTTCACACTGAATAAATTACTTTGTTATATAAACTTTTATTTGCTTTTTATTTATGATTCAAGAAATACTTCAAAATGGAGCAAAAATCAGCAATTTTATTTTACCAAAAAAATAATTTATATAAAACAAAGAATAAAGTATATAATTTCAAATACATTTTTTATTAATAATAATTAGATCTCATATATTACATTTATAAAATCTCATATCAATCAAATTTGAATAAAACCCTTGCTCGTATCTTTTCTGATAAATATCTTTGATCCAATATTTTCCTCAATTTTGTTTCCTCATTTACTGCAGCTAATAGCATCATTTGATAAACAGCGACAGCCTTTCGTTGATAGCGTCCATTTTGTTTTACACGAAATGTCATGGAAACTGCGCTAAGAATCTTGGAAAAAAAATAGCTTACCGCGACAGTGACAACCAACAAGCGGAATTGCCACTGTGTTTAACCGTGATGGTTTTCATCGTTCTGCTTTCTGCGGCAGATTGTGAGAACCAATAAACTTATTTTATGCAATGTTTTTTTGGTCATCTTAAAAAAATATATTTTTTTGTTTCATTAAAGTTTTCAGCAAAAACTAACAATATTTTTAACCATGACACAATAGAAATTTAAAGTTTTATAAAATTTGCAAATTTATTTAAAAAAAAAATAAGAAAGATTTTATATTATATATAACTAAATTCAAAAGCTCATATCTTTCTAAAAAATTATATGTTCATAATTATTATATTGTAAGAAGCAGAGAATTATGTAGAACACAAAAATATGATAATTAATAGATAGCAAATAGAAAATATACAATTATATTAGGAAACAATAAACAATCAATGATACTAAAAGGAAAAATTTTATACATCAGGCTTCATTTATCTGCAGGATGGTATTTAAATGATCTTGGAAAAATTTTACCAAGTAGTCATCAATGTATAACATTCAAAACAATTAAACATTACTAATGCCATCTACTAGGTGATGGCAATGTTATAAAATGTTAGTTTATAACTTAGGATCTGGATTCAATTCCTGTCCACACATTAGATTTTTTTTTTTTATTGGATTCTGCTCTAAATCTATGGACCTCCTCCATTATTTTACAACCAATCTCATCACAAGTATTGTTTGGATTAGTCAAGTGAATATGTTTTCTGCTTAAGTCATAACGACCTGGAATCAAATCCATTTTCCATTTGAAATATATACAGTTGATTTTCAGTATTCATGGAGTCCCTATTCGCATATTTGACTATTCGCAAAAATTTATTTGTAACCGTAAATTTGATTTTCGTGGCACATTCGTGCTTATTTGCAGATTCTCGCTGAGCAGCAAAAATACTGTTATAAATGTTATAACACACTAGTAGTCTCTGTGTTGTTCTGGCTGAAAAGTCTCATTGCCTATTTTCAGGGCAGTCGAGAGGGAATGACATCTGAGACTCTTGTTACAGGTCCGGCATCGAAAAGGGCCCGACCATTGAGCCCTGACGTATTACATAATGTGTCAGATAGTTCACAGGTCGCCACAAGAGTGCATGGTCTATCACCCAAAGCAGTTGTGTCTATCAAAACATTGTTTTATATATAACAATGTTTTGATAGACAAAGGTTTTAAAATTTTTGTTTAACGTCTGTATTTTGTATGATATGTAATATATCGAATTTTGAATTTATTATACATTTTTTAAAATAAATGTTTAATATTTTATATTTATTTGTTTGTTTGATGGAAGGATTAGTAGGGCATTTCCTAGGTATAACCCTTGAAAAATGAAGGGAAGAGAGAAGGGGAGGGAAAGAATAGGATAGTATATAAAATCCTGTCAAAAGAATTGTAACAAGCCACTAGAGGAAATGAGAGAATGAGCAACCACACTGAGTTCCATGAGCACTCGCAACAAGTAAAAAAAGTGAAGACAGAAATACACTGATAATTAATTGTAGCCACTAGGAGTGTAGAATCTGTGAACAGTCATTGGCAGAACAGTGAAGATTTAATACAGTTGAAGTATTGTCCATAGGAACTCAGAACAACAAGCAGGCTGTAGGATTTGGCGATTACAAGTAGAACAGTTGAAAAATAGGAGCAGCAGCTTGCAGAGAACTAGTTGAAGTAGGTGGTCGAGAAAGTTTCACAGCAGTACAATTTTAGAAGTGAAGTCAGTCAGGCGGGAACAGCATCCGACCAGTAAACACCAAAATCCCAGCACAAGGTCACAACACAGTTGAAATACGAAGAAGAGCACCATTGGGGGAGAAACAAGTGACTACCAGATCAAAAAAAAGTCACAAGGAGTTCACTAGCATTGCACAAACCCAACAAGGTAGAGACTACAATGCAAAGTGTGCAGCACAGTGGTTGGACAGAGAATGCCGCATAGAAGGTAGTTCACTAGCACAACACAAAATCATGACCACAGTAATTAATTGAAGGAGGGTGCAAATGCATTAATGTTAGAGAGGTAAGTACATAATGAATAAAACAGCTTTTTATTAAATATAAAATCGCTCTTCCTGGAAGGCCAGTTACACCTTTCAAGAATGGCACAATATTCTAATTCATTCCTTTGTTGCATAAAGTTTGGACAATTGAAGATGAAATGCTGAACATTATTAATTTCATTGCTATTGCAAGTACAATTGTCATTTTCTATAATTTTAAATCTTTTGAGATATTCCTTCAGGTTACCGTAACCTGTGATGACTTGGGTGAGGAAAAAGTTTGGCTGGAAATGTTTACAATTCAAAATATTTGTTGAATTGTAAACAGCAAAACAGGTCAAAAAATTTAAAAAACTAATAACTTATTTTATACAATGTTTTTTTGGTCATCTTAAAAAAAATATTTTTTTGTTTCAATAAAGTTTTCAGCAAAAACTAACAAGTTCCTAGAACCTTTAACTTGGTTCCTATTAGCTACATAAAAAACATGTCAGGAAATTTATTTTTTCCTCTTGGCAAACTGAATGGAACAACAAAATAACAGGTAAACATGCTTGGTTAAGAATTTAGCTGCATGCTCACCTGTTATTTTGTTGTTCCATTCAGTTTCTAACAACAAAATAACAGGTAAGCATGCTTGGTTAAGAATTTAGCTGCATGCTCACCTGTTATTTTGTTGTTCCATTCAGTTTGCCAAGAGGAAAAAATAAATTTCCTGGCATGTTTTTTTATGTAGCTAATAGGAACAAAGTTAAAGGTTCTAGGAACTTGATTAGTTATTGCTTTTTTGCTAAGAAGTCCATCTTGTCATTCCCTTTATTGTTAGAATGTCCTTTGATCCAGTAGAATATGTGAGATCAATCGAGGACGATAACGACAGGCATTAAGCCTAAATGCGGTATGAAGCAGAGGTACGGATAAGGATGGGTAATGAGTATTTTGTTCGGCAAATCAACACAAAGACTACATTCATCGAAGAACAACTTCCTTTATTTAGAGAGAGATCCCATCACAATAAATGCAATGATCTTATAATGAGAGAAGAGATATCTGAAATATAAGGCTTTTAGATATCCGGGAAAACACAACCGGGAAACACAAATTCAGCGGAAGTTGTCAAAGTGGTCAATGTTCAAAAATTACAGTTTTAGTCTCTCTTTCACAGTCTTTAGTTCGTAAACTGAAATTGAAGGCATACACAGAGGAGAAGTCTCAAAGATGATGTTAAATTCCAAAGAACAAGATTTCCAAAGACTGAACAGGGAAATCTTGTATCTGGGTAAAGATTGTTTGTTAACCTCACAAAAAAAATAGACAATCTAAGGTCGAAGAAGATAAAGGAAATTGTTGTAGCACCAGTGAACTACTAGGCCGTAACGGACGAAGCAATAAAGTGGCAATCGTGGAATCAGACGAAAGCGGTGGCCGTGAACGAAGAGATCTGGAAATAGTCTGGAATGCGTCCTCAATCAAGGCTTGTTCCAACAAGCCTTGATTGAGGACGCATTGACTCTTAAATATCCACGAACCTTTTTGATCCTTATTCCTGGACTGAGAATTAAGATGTTTATTTCTCGAACATTCGCCGAGCCAGGTGTCCAATTCGCGACTATTCGGCGGACACTGATATAAACATTCTCAGCAATCTATTGTTATTGTGGACAAAGTTTGTGAACTGATCGTAATACCATCTATAATGTCATCGTATTTCTTCGGAGTTGTTTGACAGAACTCCTTTTTTTCTCTTTCTTTACTCCCTCATTTGATCTATAAATGACCAACAGAGACGGGGAGAAGGATAAATTATGTATGATTCAAATTCCGATTCCCCTACAAATTTGATCTCTTTCTTTACTCCCTCATTTGATCTATAAATGACCAACGGAGACGGGGAGAAGGATAAATTATGTATGATTCAAATTCCGATTCCCCTACAAATTTGATATCAAATTTGTTTTTATTTTCTTGAAAAAGTATTTTAATTTGTTTTGCTATAACAGAGTGGCTTTTTTGATTTTTGGTGATTTTAAGAGCAGAGTTACTATCAGAGAAGATGTTAATAATTTCATAATCATATTTAACCTTGACGATTTCCAATAAACTGCATAGAATGGAATACAGTTCTGCTTGTATGATAGTGCAATGTTCAGCTAATCTATAATAGCCTTGAAATATTGTTGAGCAGAGTTACTATCAGAGAAGATATTAATAATTTCATAATCATATTTAACCTTGACGATTTCCAATAAACTGCATAGAATGGAACCTGCTATAACTCCATTGTCATGTACGTATTGACAGGGCCTGGTGCCCTTATTTTTATTTATATCGAAAAATAAATTTTCAAAATATCATTTTTTGTCATATTTTTCTATTGCTTCTTGTGGGTTGTAGAATACTATTGCTGCTCCAACTCCATCCACCAACTTGGATCCATTGGTAAAATGTTCAAAGTGTTTTGATTAACAACTCCAGATGTTTGCCAAAAAACTGGCAGATGTAGACTTGGATGGAGTTGAATATTTAAAGTATTATCAATATTGTTTTCTTTTACTTTATTATATATTTCTTTTATTTCTTCTGGAATATCACTATGTTCATCATCATCATCATTTTTGTTGGCTTTCATGATTTTATTTTCAAGGAGAATTTGCTGAATCCTTAGATTCAAAGGAATGATTCTAGCAATGGTAAGTAAAGCACTGGTGGCACGACACAGTTTGCTTTGCATATGTTTATAGCTGCCTTCCTTTGGGTAGATAAAAGTTTCCCTCTTATTGTGAACTTTTTTGGCAGCATGACTTTTTTTTATTAAACCAAAGTGATATACTTTTTTAAGTGGGACCAGGATTACATACTTTTCACAGGCCTGAAAATTTCTATTGGCAGCCCTGCCAATCCTTGCTCACTCCACATATAACATGTAGGCTAAAACCTTATTCTTATTATCTGCAGGTCTCACAGAATAATGTGACCCTATGCTTAAACGCAGCCTCAAATTTAGGCAAATTTAGGCTCTTAACTTCCTACACATTTATTCCTTATGCTGAGTTTTTAAAAAATCTGAGGAAAAAAGTGACACAGACAAGGTTGACACAGTTTTTCAACGCAATTCAGGAAGACAATGTGTCCATCAAAACTAAGATTTTTATTTACTACATAGTTAGTATTTTAAAAAATTAAATAAAGATTACTATAATTATAATACTGTATATAGTCTGTACACTGCATATATTGTAATTATTCATAAGTACTGTAATAAACATTGAATAAGATGTCTTTAAACAGAAAAAAAACACAAAGCAAGGATGAAAATGTTGAGAAGAAACATTCACCTAACTCTATTTCCCATAAGCACAATGGTTCAGTATTCACAAAGAATTTATAGAACATAACTATCATGAATAATGAGAATCGACTGTATATATGTCCTCTTGTATGCCACATGGATCTCCCATGTAGCATCCAATTTTATCAGATATTGATAAAATTGGTGTCAATTATATTCCTCCACAATAATAAAGTGTGCATTTTTTCATTTTTAAAACATTTACTCATTATAAATTTCTTTGTAAAAGCAGATAAAGCCCATCAAATTTTCAGTACAAATCATATTTGCTCATCAAATTGGAGTTTCTTATATTTGGCTTCAAACTGGGACTTATCTGTATGACTATTGCATACAGAAAGTCCCTGATTTATGCAGTTTCAGAGATACATGGATTATAAGACACAATTTTTGTCGAATTTCCATAAAATGCCAATGAAAATTTCATTAAACAATTTACTTTTGTTTATAAAAATATCACTGATGGCATTATATTTTCTTATCAATACTTAAAGCATGCTCATAAATTTAATTTGGACATTTTGTTTGCTAATGTGCCTAACTGTGTATATTGAATTTAAGCATTGTTGGTCTTATGTAGTTTTCAATTAATGTGAAAATTTTTTGGATGAATTAACTGCATAAGTCAAGGATCCATTGTATATGAAAATTAAACCTACAAATATTAATGCAGCATGATAAACAATTTGGAAATCATTAGTGCAATGTTAAAATCAAAAATTAACAGTTACCTTTCTAATGATAATTTTTCTTCTAATTTACTGTTATTTTTCATATTTTCCATATTTAAATCTTTATTTTCAATTTTCTGTGAAGATTCCCTTTTAGCTATTTCTTCTTTTAATTTTCTATATTCTAATTGCTGAGCTTTTGAAAGCTTGTATACTGATGAGGGTGTTTGCATAATACTTTTCAAAAGAACTGTTTTTTTCTATAATTTAAAAAATATAATTTAATTTTATATTATATATTAAAAGATCATTTTAACTTCAATAAAATTTCATAATGAAATCATTTTTTGTTAACTTAATAACAGAATCTTATTTATTACAACACATTCTGTTTATATAACATGTGCCAAGCAGATTAAGTTGATTCTATTAGATATGTTATTGGCAAAGTATGAAATGCAGGCATTCTATAGAATGCCTAGGCAATATATAGAATGCCTGCCGTTTTTAGGCAAAGTATGAAATGATTATATTACATATACTTTGCCTAGACATTGTATATAATGCCTAGGCATTATATAGAATGACAAATGCTATTTAGGCAAAGTATAAAATACTCCCGCCCAGTGCCGGATCTAAGCCTATTGGACTGATTGCAGCAATCTGGCCCTCTGTTGAGGCAAAATGAAATCATGTAAAGTCTAATAAACGAAAAATAATCGTTTAGATTTACTATTATGGCTGAACTTTTATACCCCAGCCTTCGAACATCTAATTTTTGTAGATCCACAAAAAGAAAATTTTTTTTAGAAAAATTGAATGTAAATGAATCGATTTTATTTTATTTCCTGAAACATGTGGGAAAAAATTTTCTATTTAAAAATTAACATTACTTTTGCAGAATCCAATATATTCTGAAAATATTTTCTGAGTATTCAACTAAATTAACGGTGGGTGAATCTTTTTTTTTTTAATTAGAATTAAGCACACTTACTATGCATGAATATTGCCAGAAAACAGCAAAAAAAGTTTCATAGTTTAAATGAATAATAGAAATTTATTAGTTGAGTTGATCTTGGATTTATGACTGGGGTAGATGAAACTTGCATTTTTAACGTAAATATACGACTGGAAGATATTAGCCATAGGAAATGAGTAATATATTATAAATGGAATTTGAAGAATAACAAGTGAATATTTTTTAAATATATATATATGATATGATATTCAATAAGTGAATCATTATTTCTGTTCTTACCAGAAATGATATCAAACTAATCGAAGGTTCTACTGTTATTATTGATAATTGATGAAGATATAGTCCATCGCAATAATAAGTTTAAAAACATTTTAAGGTAAATCATTCAAAAAACTTCATAGATAAAATAAACTAATAACTTTCTATTATTCATTTAAACTGTGAAACTTATTTCGATATTTTCTGGCAACATTTATATATTGTAAGCATGCTTAATTCTAATTAAGAAAAAGTTACTCGCTGTTAATTTATTCGAGTTCTCAGATAATATTTTCAAAATATTAAATAAGAATACATTGAATTCTGCAAAAGTAATGTTAATTAATTTAAATAGAAAATTTTTCCCACATGTTCGAAGAGATAAAATAAAACTCATTCATTTACATTCAGTTTTTCTAAAAAATTTTTTTCTTTTTGTGGATCTACAAAAATTAGATGTTCGAAGGCTGGGTATAAAAGCCCAGCCATAATAGTAAATCTAAATGATTATTCTTCATTTATTAGTCTTTTCATGATTTCATTTTGCCTCAACGCGGGACCAGATTGGTGCAATCGGTCCAATTGGCTTAGATCCGGCACTGGGTGGGGGTATTTTATACTTTGCCTAAATAGCATTTGTCAATCTATATAATGCCTAGGCAAAGTATATATAATATTAATCATTTCATACTTTGCGTTAAAATGCCAGGCATTCTATATATTGCCTAGGCATTCTATACAATGCCACGCCAGGCATTCTATAAATTGTCTAGGCATTCTATAGAATGCCTGCATTTCATACTTTGCCGGTAACAGATATATCATCATAAAAATTTTTATTTAATATTAAGCTAGTTTGTTTTTTTTAGAAAAGTAAATGATTTCTTTATAGTGTAATTTCAATATTCTATGCAGTATAATATCATTTATCTGAATAATTTGTAATCAGAAACAGTTCAAATAAATAATTACTCAATAAAATTAACATTTTTAGCCTGGAATATTTTGGACTAAAAATTAGCATTTTTAGCCCAGAATGTTTTAACAGAAAAAATTTAATGTTTGTTTTCCTTACAATTATTTTTTTTGTGTGATATAATTCAGTTGTTGCACAAATTTTAGAAATTACAGATAAATATCTTATATCTTAAAATATCTTTATAAATATCTATAAATATCTTAATCTCATAACAAACTCCATTTGGAAATGAAATAATTACTATAAATTTGATTTCTATTTTCGGGTAGGCAGTTTTTTCTATTGTTTAATAATGAAGGAAGTATAAATCATATTATCCAATAAGTCAGTGTAACTTTGAGAAACAATAAAGAATGCAGTATAAAGGAGAATAAATATTGAAGAGAAAGTATTATTGTTATGTTAAATGGCAATTTTGTTTTACATAACAGTTTGCATTTGTTGATTAAAACAAATTTATGTATGTATAATAAATTGGAGATTGTGATATCAAGATTGGAGAAACTTGAAAATGTGGAATAAAAATATTGATGAGACAATGATTGGGCAGGAGAGGTAAATGGAAGAAATATGAATCACTAGTATATACTGAAGGTCTGGGAAGTAAGTGTTAATGAAGAAAAGATTTATCAATTGATATATGATTTGGACTGAGAGAAATAATGTTATTATTTCTTTGCAGTTTAAATTTTCAAATTTTTCAAAAAATTTAAAAATTTAGAAATTTTCTAAATTTTTATTGTTTCACTATACACACAAGCATTTGTATTGCATGCAAACCAATAGGAGGAGAAGCATGACATTTTGACTCAAGAAGTGTAACTGATCAGATTGTTTGGTTATATCTATAATTTCATACTTAACATACTCAAAAAGATAGAAAGCTGAAATACAACACCTAAACAACCAACTCTAGATATCAAAAAGTTCATCAAAATTTTTACAGTTTATTTTTTTTTCATCCTCATTCTAACAATGTAAAAATTTTTTTGAATTTTATTTCTTACACAACTTTCCATTCATTATATGAGATCAAAGAAAATATGATTTTATTGTATGAAATCTTAGTCATCCAATGAAATATTTATTTTTGAATAGTGGCAAGCCTTCTGAATAAAATAAGCTATGAATGAAGAAAATCAGATTATATTTTAAAAAGCCTGCTTTTTATACATTGCCGGTAACATATACAAAAAATAAATACTATATTAAAAAATCTTAGCAAATAAATGTTATTAATGCAATCTTAATTTTAATTTATGAAAAATAAGAATTCAGCTGCTTAATGATTTACTAATGAATAAATCCTGTAAAAATAATTATTTGTTAATCATTAAATGAATTGGAGATAATATAGTTTATCAAAATTTTAATTTTTAATCCATTAATTACTTTATTTCGATATTATGGTATTACGAATCCTGAATATTAACTAAAATATTTCTCCTTTCATGGTTTCTCGATATTAACAAACAAATCATATAATGGTATAGGTTCAAGGAAAATAAGACAGCTTAGGAAATTAAAACGTATTGCCGCATGTAACTTTAAATAGGATCATCAAGGCTAAATGAGATTATGCAAAATATTAAAGTAAATAAACTGCTGTATAACCTTGAAACTATCGAGTGTTATACGTCACAGAAAAGTCACGAACAAAATAGAAAAAATTAATAAGATGCAAAAACACACACTATTGTATAGTACAAGGGTGTCCAAGCTTGATATCACTACGAGCCATATAAAAGAATCTTGAAAATGATTTCTAAATATGTTTATTATTTATTTCACATGCGTTCATTTCGTATACATGCATACTACTTTTTACAATAAATAAACAAATTACAAATATATTATTTTCTAAATTAAGTAGGTACCATATTTACTATCGATTTTCTAGTATGGAGCCACGTTGAAGGTATCAAAGAGCCCACATGGTGAACCGCAATTTGACCACCGTGAGTATAGTATAATAAATTGAACGAATCCAACAAATATTTATTTTATATATATTATAATGTAGAAAGCAAAAAATCATTCGAATAACTTAATCGATAAGTAAATAATAATCTAAGAATATTAAATTTATAATAATGAACATTTTCTATTATAGTAATAATATCTTAAAATCATAAAACTGTACGCAAAAATTACCTTGATAGTTTGCATTTAGAATTTTAGATATTTCATTGAAATTTTCTTCAGAGTATGGTTGTCACATCAATGTTAACCTTATTTCGACATAGTTCGTCACTAAATCATTTATCATTCTTACCTCAACCTAAATCATTTTATATTTAAATTTATTTTCAATAAAATATGATTATACTGTGCACTAGTTATTTTAAAATCATATGATTAAACAGATCTATCTATAAAAATTAAATTTATATTATTTTCTCAAAAATTTTGCGAGTTTCATTTTGTTAAAATAGTTTAATTGAAAAATTAAATAATTTTTATAAAATTTATTGACCTTGCCTACAAATCCAGTTGCACCGGTAATTAAAACACTTCTGTCTTTATAAAAATCTGAGATGGGTGATTCTGAGGTTAATAAAGGTAACGAACTGTTAAAAACATTTTCCATTTTGTACAGTATTAACCATTCTGGATCTGTACCTATAAAATATAATAATATAATAATATAATTATTAAGCTTATTTTCGAAGTACCATCATTTTAATGTTTAATTAATACATTATATAATTTACCCCAATTTATTACATTTATTACATTTAGGAAATTTCATAATTTTACTATCGAGGAAGTAAAAATATAAACGGGAAAAAAATATGAATATATTGAAACTATTTTGTATAATATAAAATATAATATTTATTACTGTAAATATAAAATAATAATACAAATAACATAAATTGATGACAAGTAACATAGAATAAAGCTACAAAAGTAACGAATAAACTAACCGAAAAATCTAATTAACTAACTTTTGGGAGCTATAAGTTATTGAAAGAAAGCCATAAATATATCTATGAGAGAGAGAATTTTCTTTCCTTTGTTCTTATTTTCTTTAGCTTCTTTATTGAATAAAATTTGACAAAAAAAAAAAAAATTGAAGAATATAAGTAAAAACGAAGACATCAATCCAACAATAGACACAAGAGAAAAGAAGAATTGTAAGAGAAAGAAATCTGGGAGAGTTACAAGAAAGAGCTGAGATTTATTCTATTAAAAATTTCTTCCTTCTTTCCTCCCTCCTATTTTCTTTAAATTCTCCTATCATATTATAATATACTGAAGAGAAGGTTCTAATAGAAAGTGGACTCTTCATTTATCAATTGAGATATTATCTCTTGCATCGGATTAGTAGAGAAAACTATTAGAAAAAAGTTTTATTGATTTACTTTGATCAAGATTTATGACCACTAGACATTGGATCCATTGATCTATTTCTCTCTTTTCTGTTCTATAAACAATATTTTTCTTTAAATACTGTTTATAGATTTATTTGATAAATGTAAAATTTCATTCCCTTTCTCAATCAAAAAGATAGTTCAAAAATAATAAGTGTTTTCCTAGTTCGTTTCATTAGTCTAAGAAATTATTATCTGTTTAATTATTGTACGATAGTTAATTAGAACAAGTTTTTGAAGAGAAACTGAAGTTATTAATTTATTTAATTTTATAAATATTATTTTAGAAGTTTTTTACAAACATGAGTATATAAAGCGACTCAATATTGCGTTTAGATCATCTGTCAAATCGCCATTTTTGCAGTTACAATCAGCGCCGGCCATCTGGGAGGTGCATGGGTGCAATGGACCCGGGCCCCACGATTGAGGGGGCCCCAAAACGGTCATGAACTAAACGCTCATATTAAAATTTTATTTATTTATTTTATGTAATTATTTTTTTCAAATGTATTTAATTTGAAAAAAAAAATGTATATTTTAGCTTATTTTTAAAGTAGATTACTATACAGTATTTAAAATAACGTAATTATTACTGTATACCCTATCTACCTCATCATTTTACAAATTGATTCTTGCGAATTTCACTAGATCAGGGGTGCACAGACTTGTTAAAACCAAAGGCTGCATGGATTCACCGTAACTTATAGTTATAGGAGAGCCACCAAAATAGCACGAAAGTTATATATCATATCATGTTTATTAATTACATGTTACAAAGAAACGTAATCAAAATTAAACAAAGATGTTTTTAATAGACCGCGTGGTATTGCATTAATTTAACATTTTTTCATGTTGGGTTCGATATTTATAATAGCCAAACACAAAATTAATTCTAAATTTTCATTAGTTATGCGGCAATGCTATCTTGTGCGAATGTACAATTTTTTTTCAAATTTATTATTTTGCTCACACAAATACAGTAAAAATAAAAAAATGTTTATTATTTTTTCCTTATTGTTTAAAAACATAAGTATCGAATCATTGTAAACGATTTCACTTCAGAAAAATATTATTTGAAAATGTATTGTTCAAAACTACAAGTAATATTTCGTTGATTGTGTGACTTGTTAAAATAACACATGGTGAGGAGGGCCGCCAACAAATTAACGGAGGGCCGCGGTTTGTGCACCCCTGCATTAGATGGTGCAAGCGTTTAGTTTTCATTATTCAAATCGGAGAATTCCCAACTTCTGTGGTTTCTAAAACTATGCCAAATGGTGAAACTCAGCTTCGCAGCTGGTTAGTTTACTCAGAAGCTGAAAACTCAGTATATTGCTTTTGCTGTGTATTATTTTCCAAAAGAAGAGGAAAAGATCAATCAGCAACACGATTTATATATGGTTTTAATAAATGGAGGAAACTATCATCTGAAATTCGAGATCATGAAGTTTCTGTCGGTCACTTTAATTCTTTTATTGCTTGGCAAGAATTATTAAAAAGGCTTAATTTATGCTCCAATTATTATTTTATTGCTTGGCAAGAATTATTAAAAAGGCTTAATTTATGCTCATTGACAAAACAAATCAAATTAATGTAAATAAAGAAACGGAGCGTCTAAAATTACTATTTCAAAGAATTGTAGATATTATTCTATTTTTAGCAAGTAATAATCTGTCATTTCGAGGATCCCATGAAATTATAGGGGCACCGAATAATAGAAATTTCTTAAGTCTAATAGAATTATTAAATATGATCCTGTGCTAATGGATCATGTAAACAGAATTAAAAATACGAAAACAAGAATTGTGCATAATTTGGCGCATAGATCTCAAGATGAAATTAATACATCAATAAAATTAAAGATGATATAAAAGCATCCATATATTACAGTATCCAAATGGATTGTACGCCTGATAATTAATTCTCACAAGAAACAAACTTCAATAATTATTAGATATGTAAACTTTGTAGACAAAAACTTAATTATAAATGAATCATTTATAGGGTTTATTGAAGTAACTGATATGACTGGTGAAGGACTAGCAAATATGCTTTTAAAAAGAATAAGTGACCTTGAGTTAAATATTATGAATTGTAGAGGGCAAGCATACGATAACGGTAGCAATACGAAGGGAAAATATAAAAGCCCACAATCTAGAATATTTAGTTTAAACCCTCATGCAATTTATGTATCTTGCTTGTCACATTTTTTTTAATTTGATAATTTGTGATGCTGCTTTCAGTAGCATACATTGTAAAATTTTTTTCGGAATATTGCAACGTTTATACTGCTTATTTTCTGCATCTACAAAAAGGTGGGAAATTATACAAAAGCATTTAAATATTACAATTAAACCATTATGTGATACTCGATGGGAAGCCAAAATCGACGCAGTCAAAGCAGTGTATACACAGTTTGAACAAATTTGTAATGCCTTAGAAGAATTTATTAGTGCAAGTAAAGATAACGCATCAGTATCTGAAGCTGAAAGTCTATTAGATTCATTATAAGAAATACCATTTATTTTATGCTTATCGATATGGATTACAATAAATAAAATACAATAAATTGTCAAATATTAATAGTATCAAGAAACTATTTCAAGCAAAAACAATCGTTCTTGACTCTGCTTTTAATTTAGTAAATAAAATTAAAAATGAAATCCAAAATTTAAAATCAAAATTTAACACATTTTTAGACGACATAAAAATGATAGTACCAAAGTTGAATATTTCAGATTTCCCTGAAAAAAGAATTCAAAAAATTAAAAAAGTTATTTTCCGAACTAATAGAAGTTTTACAATCCCTAGTAGAGAATTTAGATGTTACTTTTTCAACGTTGTGATTGATACTGTCATTATTCAAATAGATGAAAGATTTAAAAATATACCCAGTATTATTTCTGATTTTAAATTAATCATTAATATAAAAACATTAGAAAAAATGAATTAGAAAACCATTTAAAAGATTTTGTAAAACTTTATAGTAAAGATGTAAATGCAGACCTAATCCAGGAAACTGATTTGTTGCGAGAACTGATCTTGGACCAAAAAGATATAAATAACGCGCAAGACATATCGCAATATATATTAAATAATAATTATAATGAATTATTTCCAAATGTGCTAACCGTATTAAAAATTTTTCTTTACGTTACCAGTTACTATAGCAAGTGCAGAGCGTTCGTTTAGAAAATTAAAATTGATAAAGAATTATCTTCGGTCAAGTATGTGTGAAGAACGCATTATTACGGACTAGTCTTGCCCCCTATAGTCCGTAAAATCGAGGTTTTACTGTATATTATGACATATAATTAGTTGAAAAGTTGCATAAAACTATGGAAAAACCACTTGCTTTAAACTAATACAATAGTCCAAAAAGCACTTCAAGCAAGGAACACAAAAAACAGTTTAATCTCGTATAACGTTTTCGGACCTTATTACGGTCCCTCTTCAGTACATGCTTCTCACTGACAAAGTTCTATCGGTCGAATATCATCTTAGAACAAAATTTAAACAAAGTTTAAATTTTGTTACACATATCACAGAATGGAGTGAAAAGCAAAAACAAGTACAATAAATATTGACCCAAGGGAGCAAGTATGGCTATAAATACAAGGTGATGATGGGAGTGTGGAATAGTATCTCTAGTTCTATGCGTAATTCAGGCCATATGCCAGTTGGTAGACAGGTTGCTAATGACACAAGAAGGTTTATATACGTTGTGTATGATAAGACACTTCATAAGATTTGCAATAAAGTGCTGAGGAGTTCTAATTACAAGATAGCATGGAGAAGAGGGTGTACACTTTTTAATAACCTGAGAAATACAAAAGATTATATCCCTCATGACAGAAAGGTGGGTATATATAAAATCCTCATGTTCAATAATGATGAAAACTGTGAAGAGTACTATATAGATAGCACGACTTGAAATATATCTAAGAGGCTTAGTGAACATAAATCGGATATAGCGGCAGGGAGAATGACAAGGGCCTTAGCAGCCAAATCATATGAGCAAGATCTTATGGTAGATTGGAAAGGTGCTAGAGTCATAAAAACGGTGTATGACGGCAAAGGCCTGACTACATTGGAGGCTAAAGAGATCATGAAATAAACAAAGCATAATAAACTTATCAATGATAATACTCCGGTTGAGCTGCCGATGTCTTGAGTGTGGACTGCTATTAATAACATATAACAGATGTTCTGGTATAATCTTAGTTATTTCAATGAAAGTGTATATCCTAAGTTATAGAGTATATGAACACTATCCTATAATGTGTATATATGCGTTAACACCATTAAGTCGTTGACTTGAGGACAGGAAGGGCCCTCTTCTACTCCAAACATTGCGGAGGATGTTAACGGATAGTTTATCTTTTATTTATATGTTTTATATTTTATGTATTTACTATCTTTATATACCTTTATGTAAAAAAATTTACTGTAATTTGTTGTTTATTACTTATAAGTTGGTAATGTTAATTAATTTTTTGAATTCATTGTTCCAATATTCAAAATTGATACAACGATCTTAATGTATAACGTATAATAGAACTTTGTATAAATTTTGTTCTAAGATGATATTTGACTGATAGAAGTTTGTCAGTGAGAAGCATGTACTGAAAAAGGACCATAATAAGATCTGAAAACGTTATACAAGATTAAACTCTTTTTTTGTGTTCCTTGCTTGAAGTGCTGTTTGGACTATTGTATAAGTTGCATAAATTAATTGAAATATATTTTATTAATAAAAACTGACAATATTTATTCGTATGTTTTTCCTTCATATAATTTTTATTTTAATTTTTTATAAATTTTTGAATTTAAATCAAAAAACCCAACATATATGAAAATTGTCCTCTCTCATACATAAACAGCTATATTATCTACTTTACTTTAATTGGCCTGCAGATGCTTTGTTGATACACTACACCCAATACCACATGCGGCATAGTAAAGTATACTTGGCCACAATTTCCTGCAAAACTACTGGTTGTCATAAAACAATAAAAGTAACATAGCCCTTTAAATAGCCTGAAGGTGTTAACATTCTGATTTTTTTTGTATTTTACTTAATTATTAGTAAAAATAAAGCAATAAATGAACAAATAAGAAACATTGTTTATTTTAACAGAATTAACCAATATTTTTGTATTATGGACAATATTTTTTCAGTTTTACAAATTTTAGAACTCATTAAAATTTCACTTTTCACTTAAAATTTCAAAATAAAATTCTCTCATGCCAAAATTGGAATAAGATTAATATAACATAACAAAATGTAGAATTGATAAAATAATCCTAATTCTACTAATAGAATCCATTTAAATTATCTATTGTAAAAACATGATTTAAAAAAATTTCGGCAATTGAAAAATTTAGGAATCATCATCAGAAGCAGATATTTTCAGCTAATAATAATAATGAAAAAAAAAAAAAATCCACAATAGCTGCACTGATAAAATCAGGATTGAATTTTTTTAATCATTTTTTGTTCCACTTCCATGACTTATATACACACCAATAGATCCCAAAGTCGTACCTTGTATTTTACTTAATTATTAGTAAAAATAAAGCAATAAATGAACAAATAAGTAACAATATATTTCAATTTTAATTTTTTATAAATTTTTGAATTTATATCTAAAAACTCAGTGTGTATGAAAATCATTCACACTCGTACATAAACAGCTATAACATTTTCTGCTTTGCTTTAATTGGTCTGCCGATGATTTGTTGACTTATACTACATGCAGTGCAGGAAAGTAGGCTTGGTTGCAATTTCCTATGAAACAACTGGCCACTATAAAACAATAAGTGTCATGCAGCTTAAATAGCCTGAAATTGTTTACATTAGGATTTTCTCGTACCTTGTATTTTACTTAATTATTAGTAAAAATAAAGCAATAAATGAACAAATAAGTAACAATATCATTTATTTTAACAGAATTTGTATATTATCGGCAACTTTTTATTTATTTATTTTTTCAGTTATGAATTTTAGAACTCACCATATGAAAATTTCATGTTTCACTTAAAATTTCAAAAATAAAATCCCATCCTAAAACTGATATAAGATTAATAAAATATAATAGAATAGCATACAGAATCAATACCATCTGATAAAAAAGTATTCAAATTCTACTATTACAATTCATTCAAATTATCTAACTTTAATCCATTATTTTAAAAAATTTTGGCAATTTGAAAAATTTAGAAACCATCATTGGAGGCATATATTTTCAGCCAATAAACACAAAAAACTAATTGCAATAGTTGCACCGAGTAATTTAGGATTGAATTTTTTTTTAGTTATCATTTTTTGTTCCACTTCCATAGTGTGTCTATACACTATCATACCTTAACCTTTAACACTCCACCGCCTGGTCTCCTGAGACAAACGCGTTCCGTCTTGCACTCCTAGTACTGGTCTTCCGAGACAAAATTTAAAACTTAATAACTTCGTAATTTTTGCGTAAATCGAGAAAAAATGGTTAAAATCTCAAATTCTATCATATTTTCCATATTTCTATCGTATTATTCAAAAATTTAAATGGTTAAAATCTCAAATTCTATCATATTTTCCATATTTCTATCGTATTATTCAAAAATTTGATTTTCTGTCGATATTTTAATAAATTTTTAATTACCCCTTTAATTCGAACCCAATCCGAATTAATTAGTATAATTGTGATCTTTGCACCCCCCCAAAATCTAGAACAGTTTGTCCGACTTCAAAATCATGTTCCACATTTCCTTCAGAT
>AYEL01072902.1:0-49967 GCA_000484575.1 Olivierus martensii
ATCAAGCATTCTGTTACGTAAATACGATTTAATAAAGCGCATACTGGAGAATGTTCTTTCACATCGGTGTGGCCTACCGAAAAAAATCCTGGTTACGTCACTGTGTGCGATTCAGACCTGTTAATGCAATTTTTACATTTATTTATGGATAAATATTTTTTGTATCAACAGATGACGTCACTTTCCATTCTATATGAATACTAAATGACAGGATGAAACAAACCCTTCCGCAGGTTGTCCACCTCTGCGGAGGTTTCATCCGGATTGTAGAGGACACGGTTAGATGGGTCATGACCTGACCCGATGATAAACATTTTCTAGGGGTGGGACCGGAGAATCGAACACGGATCCTTAGACAGAGTGAAAGCTGAAGCATTTTCATGCGGCCAATCCAGCCGACTGGATCATCAACAGATGACGTCACTTTCCATTCTATATGAATACTAAATGACACGATGAAACAAACCCTTCCGCAGGTTGTCCACCTCTGCGGAGGGATCATCCGGATTGTAGAGGACACGGTTAGATGGGTCATGGCCTGACCCGATGATAAACATTTTCTAGGGGTGGGACCCGAGAATCGAACTCGGATCCTTAGACAGAGTGAAAGCTGAAGCATTTTCATGCGGCCAATCCGGCCGACTGGATAAATATTTACTTCAGGATCATTCCATGTCAAATTATCTAGGGATCCTCGCAGTGGAGTAGTTACAGTACGAGCCACCCGAGGTGTCTATCAATTTCTGCCCTTCCTTTAGGAAATACATGATATACATCAAATTTGAAAATTAAGTTTAAGAAAAGATAATAGTGCTAAAAATGCTGCCAAGTGCGAACACTCCCTCCGCTCACCTCTAGCTACGCAACTCGGGCCTTGCTCCATCCTCTTCAATTTTGCTGAAACTCGGTATGAATATGCATACAGGTTAGGTTAAGTTAGTTATATTAAGCCGCCATATCCTCCTGGTATATTCTATATCTGGCGGCGGCCACTTATAGAGCCCATCGCAGGTTGGCCAGCATCTATGATGGGATCAACTGGATGGTTAAAGAATGGGGTTCAACGGGCCGGGCCCGGACTCTTCTTGAAAAACTGAAGTTTAGGACCCGATTTGAACCGTACCTCCAGGTTGGTAAGCCAAAGCTTTATAATGCGGCCATAATATGTATACAGGAATCTTCAGAGGAAGATTCCTGTATACATATTATCAGAGGAATCTTTTCAAAATTTCAGTTCAAGAAATGATGTGGTTTTTTGCATTTTTATTTCTTAGGACAGGATATCTCGCGAAGCCTTCGCTTCTCCTGTTGTTTATGTTATAAGGCCGTTTATTTTTATTTCGTTATTGCTGGTATTCTATTAATGGATAGGTTTTTATAGAATAATATTATTTTCAGTGCTGTTTTCCTTGGTGGAAGCTCTTCAAGAGGGAGAGGAGAGTGACTTGGACCCAATGGTGGACATGATCTACGTGTGATCGACTTAGAGAAAGCATCGCCCTCAGTTTCGTTCCAATACTCGATCTCTGATCTGGTAGGGATGTTGAAGAGAGAAGCATTTTGAGAAAACCCTTTCGAACCTCGTCGGAGCGCTTGTGCTTTATACATATGTGGTATTCGGCCTATCTGGGATGGGAGCTGTTTGTACCAGGATTTCGTGTGAAGATAGGCCACCAACACCAATCGTTCCACCGTCATTTGAGTTGGCCAAGGAGATCAGAATAGTTTTGGAGGAATCGTTAATACCCGATCAGAATGAACAACTACACCGATACCAAACATTCATGGAGCAAAGAGAATAAGAGATTGTTTCCGTTGGGCCTCCTACGCCGAGATAATCCGCTATCTCGGTAGAAACGGTCGTAATCCCGAACGGGACCTTCATGATTCCTTCCATTTAGATGAAGCTGAACATCCCAAGGCTCCCTAACCAGATCTGGACAGCAATACGTATTTCTTTCCTGTGGGAGAAGTGAAGCAGATCGCAGAGGTATATTCCAGAGGATTTTTGGTTGCTTTTCTTAACCAAAATTCCTTCTAACGTACTGAGAAAGAGATAAGTATACTATAATATGTCAAACGGTCGAACATTCTAAGTATTATTACAGGTTAATGGATGAGAAGAAAATAAGAGATTTCAGATTTCTTTCTTCAAAGATCAGCAATATTCACTTTTCTTAATGAAATGTCAGTGAATATTGATGGCTTGAACTGTGCTCTTATGTATAACTACAACTTCTGAATCGGTGGTAATGCATTTCGTCCCTATTTATTTGGGACCCAATCGAGAGTTTCCAGGTACAAATTAAAAATTACGTTATACAATATTTTAAAATAGATTCATCATATTTTTGTAGATTCTGAATGATTTCCGCAGTTATCTATTCCCTGGAGATTTCAGATTTAAAAATTTTTTTAGATATTTTATTAAAAACTTCTGTCAGAGCGTTACAATAGAAGCATAAAACTGCTGAAATTCTCAGAGAATAGAAAAAAACTGCGAAAATCATTGTAAACTATAAAAATATTCTGAATTTGAGAATATTATATAAAACATTTTAAATATCTATCTGGAAGCACTCCATAATAACAATGAACCTAAAAAAGATTGATATCGAATCATCGATATTGTATACTGTAGCAAAAAAGAAAATTTTCGATAAAATAAAGAGAAATTATATACAGTGGATTCCGCTTAATTGGGACACCGGTTAATTGGGACAAATCTCAAAGAACGGAAACCAAACTAATAAACTAATACGTAATTTAAACGCTTAATTGGGACAACTTTTCGCTCAATTGAGACAGCAGCAGAAAAGGAATTTTCAATATTTGATATATTTTAGGAATTTTTCGAAAGTATGGCAACACTGCGTACAGTAATACTTGTGTGATTTCTTAAAAAAAAATCCTTATATAAAAATTATAACATTTTATTGTACCGGTAATTTTTCAGGCTAAAACCTTTCTACAAGACAATACAGTTAAGAGTCTACCGTTACTGTACCTAGCGATATTCATTTACAGTGTCGATTTTAATCTACCATTACTGTACCTAGCAATATTCATTTACAGTGTCGATTTTATTTAATTACTGTATCTAGCGATATTCATTTACAGTGTCGATTTTATTTAAAATTAAATCTTTGCCAAGATGCCAAGAAATGAAATTGTAAAATTTATCGTGTATGTATTATTTTTTTAGAAGAAAAATGATTTTGCACTTTCAGGTAAAATTGCTTTGCTGGATAAAATTAAAAGCCAGCCATTTATTCTTGAATAAAATTGCTTTGCTGGATAAAATTAAAAGCCACCGTAGACTCGTTGAAATAAACCAAACTCAAAAACTGCTTTGCTGGATAAAATTAAAAGCCAGCCTTTTAATACAAGCCATCGTTTGCTTGGCTGCTATAAAAGCCAGCCATTTAATACAAGCCATGGTAGATTCGCTGAAATAAACCAAAATCTACCTATTTTATATATTTTAGGAATTTTTCGAAAGTATGGCAACACTGCGTACAGTAATACTTGTTGTAAAAGTTTACAGAAACAAAATGATTGGGGCTCTGTTCCAAACATTAAAACACGAAAAAAAAGAGTTATCATTGGATTGTAACGCGAAGAATAACAATTTTTAAAGCCGCAAACACTTTTATTATAATTTTTTAATCCAGAAAATTGCTCATAAACAAAAGTAGAAAAAATCGGTAGTTAAATTAACACTTCATTGATTTTAGTTACTATTTTTATTTTACGTGAAAAATCTTTTTTTTTTATTATTATTTTTTTATATCGTCATTCTTATCACGAAGCGTATATTATTATAACAGATTTATTACAATTTTTCTTTTGGCTTATCTGCTTGAAATTCATAAAGCATATTTTTCTCTTTTTAATTAAAATTAATGTTCTTTCGGATTAGTTACGAAAGGGAGAACGGATTATGACGTCATGTAATTTAGATATTTGTATTTCCTCTAATACTTATAATTTACGGATTACAACGATAATTGAAATTAATTTATCAGTAAATTATTATTTACAAACATCTCTTAACGCTTTCTTAGCGTGTTAATATATTCGAGAAGAATAAAGAAAATTACGAAGAAAAGAAAAAAAAGGATATATAATAATAAAAGGTGATACAGTGAAGAAAATCGAATTTCATCAGTCTTCTCGTTCTTATGATAAGAATTTGTTTTAAAAAGTAAGAGGAAAGTTGTATTGAACCAATTTTTTGAAAGAGATAAAACTTTCAAGTAGGGAAAACTTATATTTTTTCAAAGCTTATTGCTAAATGTATTGAAGAAATAAATTTCGAAGAAAAAAAGTAAGTGTAACAGCTACGCAAGAGATTCTTGAATACAATAAGAAAGGACAAAAAAATAATCTTTATTTGTCCCACTTGTCAAGCATTATCTAGGGGTATAGGTCCCAAAACGATCGTTTCTTTCGACACGTTCGAAATCCAGCACAAATTACGTGGTTGATGTCTTCCTGTATATGGGAGACTTATGTCTAGAGAGAAGAGATTCTGCAATCATAGCCTGCATTGTTGGTAATTTGCTGTGTTGATTCCCTTGCGATTCTTCCAGACAATTAGCACGTTTGCCATCATCCCAGTACGTTGAGATTTTGTATAAGAAACATGAATATAAATTGCTATATATTAAACTTGTGGTATTAATTCGTGCAAACACAATGCAAACGTGCAATAAAACAAACGTATAAAAACGGAAAAAAAAATATACAATTATATTTTGTTTACATGTTTGTATCAAGCATAAATATTTATTTTTACTATTTTAATTACGCTAAAAACGTCACTAATCCGGATTAGAGGTATTCCGGATCAATGATGAGAAACCGTCGCGTATTTAACCAATAAAAAAATATGTCAAATCCGATATTAATGAAAATTATAACATGTCAAACCAGATATTAATGATATTTTTTGATAAATTAAATGTTTCTACTTATTTCTCTGTTATTTTAATCATTATAAAAATTGTTTTAAGCATAAAATTGCTTAAAAAGAATTTAGACTTAGAAATACCCGGATTAATGGTTACCGGATTGCAGGTATTATGTCATATTTTATAATAATATAAACACGAGTCATATAAAAAAACGGTACAGTCGTATAAGTGAACGAAAACATCAAAAATTTACTAGTAAAGTTTATTTTTATTATAAAGAATTAAATTATAAATTTTTATACGTTATACACGAGTTCACGTTTCTGTTCATGCGACATTATATTTTTACGAAATTAAATAAGTAAAAATAAAATTTATAGAAACGAGCAGGGAGAGAGAGGAAAAAAAAGCTTTAAAAATAGAAAAGCAATACAAGAAACAGTTGTAAAAGTTTAATAAGACAATAATACAAAATGGCGGAGTAGAGGTTTTCTTTTTCTTCTTATTTCCCTTTAATTTCCGCAACATAGTAGGTTTTTTGTTTCACTCGACATCGAAAAAAACCTTCAGGCTATTTCCTGTTCGTAATCCAAGCCTGAAAGTTGATCACGAAATCGCGTGACAGTAAGATTTAGTAATAATTGATCAAAACTGCAAGAAATAAATATTTCAGGAAGGAAACAGAATGAAGTTGGTGCACTTACACGAACACACACACACACACACACACACATACATACATAGAAAGATAGAAAGAGGGAAATATCTAGAAGGGGAAAGAAAGATATTTCCGACTATATTTGTTGGTTATTTATAATGATCAAAAGTAGATTTCCTTTTATTTATTAGTTCTCTACTACTGAGTATGGTATTTGTTACCAAAACATAGACTGGGTTTGGTCTTCTTCAATTTTTATTCTGTAATTGTTTCTCTCTCTCTTTCTCTCTTCAATTTTTATTCTGGAGAGAGAACATGGAGCAATCGTCGTCATCAAATAGCTTTTGTATGACAACAGATATTTTATAACTGTCAAAATGACATGTTGCAATACAGACCATTTAACTAACATAAAAAAAGGATAAAAATAATAAATAAATAACAGGAGATAAATAATAATATAAATCCAAATTTACAGTTTAATTAACTATTTATTAATAATAATGATAAAATTTTTCTTCACACTTCATTAAATTTTATCTGCACATCTACTGGTTTATTATCTTACATTTCAACTGCATATGAGTTAAAATACAGACATAAACATTATTTTCTGTTTAGTTTCTGAAAGCAAAAACGTCAATTTTAATTATGTTTATGTCTGACTTTTTTAAGTTTTGATTATTTTGGGAGTTTTGTAAGGAAGGAAATGTCTTTCTAATGTATTTGCCCATCCGTTCTGGTTGACGGACTTTAATGAAATTTGGTATTAGTAGTCATCAATAAAATTCAATTTGATCCAAATCATAAGATTAGAATAGTCCATAGCTTCGAAATAAAACATATTCTCATAAAATTAATGATATATTCCAACATCTATCTGTTATTTATACATAGATGAAAAAATTTTGAATAAATATTCATTTATTACTGTTATGATACTGTTAAGCTAATTTTTTGGGTCTAGTTTAAATAAAAAATTGCTGTTTAATCACACAGAAATTGCTTAATATATAGATTTCTCTAAAATAAATCTAGAAAGTAGATTTAAATCACTATTTAGAAATTTTAAATCTAGAATAGTTCTAAACTGAATCTAGAAATTGATTTATAATTTAGAATTTGAATCATAAAAATTGATCTATAATTTAGAAATTGACTGTTAGAAACTGATCTATAATTTAGAAATTTTTGAACTAGAATTCTGAAACGGATCTAGAAACTGATGTATAATTTAGAAATTGACTCTTAGAAATTGATCCATAATTTACAAATTTTAGATCTAGAATAGTTCTGAAATAGATCTAGAAAATTGTTATTACTATTCTAGAATTAGAATGAAATGTAAATTATATATTTAGCTCAACATTTAGAAAGTTTTTATTGATTTTTCGAGAAAAATCATTGAAACCAAGCTATAAAAATAGGAATTTCTAAATTTTAATGAAATTCCTCATACTTCTACGGAAATGTAAACTAATTTTGAAAATTGGGCTTTTATTACCACGTAAAGAAAGAAAACAAAGTCAAATAGCCAAAGAAGAATTTCTAAAATGCAGACAAGAAAGAAGCATTTATACTAACATTACCTAAAAGATAAAAAAGAAAACTATATAAGTTATATATATAGATATATATTGAAGTCGCTACCTTTCGATAGGAAAAGAGGTATTTTTTATCCTTCCTTTTTTCCATATAAAATTCCAAGCCAATAGAAAGCAAGACATATTGAAATACGTTTTTGTGACAAGATGTCAGTAAAGCGCATGTCGACCAGGAAATAGAATTTACCATTGATGTGTGACATGTGAAAAGTGTCATGCGGTTTCACAAGAGTCTTCTGTTAACAGTTCTAAACACTGACAGAACCAATGTATTTTCGATTTGTTCTATTGCGCTTCAATACAGTTCAAACTGCGTAGCTCGGAATTTCATTTTCTAGTGAAAATGAAATTGGAAAAGATAGTGAAATTACAAAAATGGTATTTCATTTTACGTGAATTCTCGACAAATATTTTACTCATTAATTCTGTTTTCTTCTTATTTTTTTAAAAGTTTTCAAGACTTAAAAAAAAATAAGAAAAGAAAAATCTCTATCGTTGATAGAAAGCTTACAAAGATTTATTTTATTGAAAAATTTAAACTTCTCCTTTCTGTACGGATGTTCTTCTAATATTAAATTCTATTCTTAGATTTAAAAAGTGTTAAAAAAGAATTTTATGATTTTTCTCAGTATAAAAATAAAAAAAAAGAAAAAGTAGCAATTTTCTCAAAAACATGTTTCTTTTTCTCTCTCTCTTTTAGAAAAGAATTTTATGATTTTTCTCAGTATAAAAATAAAAAAAAAAAAGAAAAAGTAGCAATTTTCTCAAAAACATGTTTCTTTTTCTCTCTCTCTTTTATTATTAAAAAACATATATAGAAATTTAAAAAATATTTTTAAATATTTCCTTCTTTATAGTAATGTGATCTAGAAAGAATTCAAAATAGCAGTTTAAAGACATTTAAAGATGCAAAGGAAAATAAATGATAAAATTCAGTAGACGATGGAAATCTACGGATTAAAAAATTGTAGAAAAAATGTTTTGAAAGAGGATCTCCTCCTGACAGATGTCTTCATCCATTTCTTTTCTTTTTTTTTAAGAGGAAAAAAAAGATTCAGTAGTATGAAACAACTATCCGTTTTAAATTCGTTTCCTTTTCTTTTTATATTCTTTAAAAGTATAATTCTTAAAATAAATTCTTAGAGAAACTGGTAGCAATAAATTTCCTCGGCATCAGTTATATATCATTAATGAGTCTATCGAGAGAAAAACCAACTTGCCAACAAAAATCCGCAATATCAAGAACTAACAATCAGAAGAACAAACAAAAAATTGATCAGTTTTCTATTTATCCAAAAAAAAAAGAAAGAAATGTTTGCTTACAATTGATTGAACTCAAATCTTATACGAAAAACAGCTGTTGTGAAGACATAGAGATCTTTATAAAAATACTCCAATATTGGTAAAGAAAAGCCCTTTTCTTCTAAAGTAGTCGCAGAATTGAATATTGTCTTATAACCTCATGTCAAAGTTTGATTGATTTTTCCTTCATATAAACCAAACAAAAACTCTGGTGATACAGCGTTGGTGAAATTTTGGGTTATTGGCTTCAAAGAACGAAATCAATAACAAGAAGAAGAAAAAGAAACCAGAAAATAAAGAAAATTTGGATGCAAACTGCTGATGTAGCACTTAAAAATATTTTGCTTTATATGCACGAAATTTTAAGTTTTGTATGGAAGTGTATCGATCGCTTATGTATATATATATATACACACAAAACACACACACACACACACACACACACACACACAATATATATATATATATGTGTGTGTGTGTGTGTATATATACTTATACCCATTTAAAACCTCTCTTATTATATAAGATACGAGTGTAAACAGTTTAAATAAGTTTCCACATAAATGTATTAAATTTAATCAACAGTGTATTAACTGGACTTGGACGTGTGCCCCGAAGATGTATGAGTCAGTGGTTCTATATAAACAACTACGTCACTCATCTTATTAAAGTTCAAAGACAATTGTGAATCAGTAGGTTGCTTGTGTCAATACTACTTCCCTCCCGAATGTGAAAATTTACGCTAAAATTAGGATAAAGACTTGTCACGTGTGAATGACGTATGAACCTTCTGTAACGTAACCACTGATCAATATTTTATTACATGTGACAACTACAGCCAATAAGTATGGCTGCCAATAGAAGTGACAATTTTGACATCATTTACATTTATATAACAGAAGTGAGTAATGCTCCAGTTTCCTTATAAAAAAAAATACAGGCAATTCGATTTTTTTAATCTTCATTAAAATTCGTTACTCTAAAAAAATATATAAAATAAAATCGATTTTTTTGACATAGAATAACTTAGGACAGAAGTTTTTCTTTGTTATTTTAAATTAAAAAAACTGTTGAATATTAATTTTTATTGCTATGTGTCGCAAAAAAAAAATTAAAAAAAAAAAAAAATAGGAGTCGTTAAATGTTTTCGTTGCTTCCATACATTTTATGGTAAAGATAAAGGCTAAATTTAAATTTTTATAAATATATGTAGAGAAAAAGGATTTTTTCGAACTGTTTATTTGAGTTTGAAGAGTTATGGTGTTTATGGATGGACACGTTATTGATGGAAAGAAGTTACTGCAGGAGTTCATCTCATCCTAACAAGGATTTAACAGCCGCTTCTACAGTCTGTTAGAAGTTACTATGTTGCCATAGTAACATGGATTGTCACGTGACTATCAACCTGTATTGGGTTATCATTGGAGATTGAACTTGTCACAAAGAATGATCCGAAACATAGAAATTTTTGTACGGGATCTACTCTGCTACAAGGATCAGTTTACGAACATTGGAAAAAAAATCATTAATCATAGAAGTTTGATACATCTTGTCCTCTTTTTTTCCCTCCCTATTTTTTTATTTATCTCATTTTTTCTTGTTATTTATACTTGGGAACACACAAATGTTTACTGTCCCTTGACCCCTTTATCGCTTATAATTAAAAGAAAATTGAGGATATTTAATTGTAATTAGAGCCAACAGATGGCAGTAAGAGATTTTTGAGATGGTTTTATTGTTAATTAATTAAAGATCGTTTTAAAGAACGTCAACGAGTAATCGTCCTTTAATTAAAATTATTATTATGTTATAGGAATAATAATTAATCATATGACATATGATCTTGATATTTAAATTATAACTACTATAATTTACTCAGTAATTATCTTATTATTATTATTATTATCATTACTTAACTGATTACCATATTATACGATTTACTATTAAATATATCTGTGACCCATTAAAATAATAATTAATTGTTAAGTTAATTGTGTAATTATTAACATATATATTTTCGCGAATTCTTTAATTTTCGCTCGAAAAAGTTTTTAGATGATTTTTTCCTTTTTTTTTAGAGAAGCGTATAAAAAAGTTTTAGAAATCTTTCCATCTTAAGATGCGCTCCTCGTTTAAAACGAAGAAAAGAAGTAAAACAATCTGGATAATGTTTAGAATAAGAAATCCTAGATGATTACAGATAACTGTCAATTCTTAAATTCAAAAAGTGTGAAGATTTCGTATCATCCATCATTTTTTGATAGGAAGAGAAAATGAAAAATGGTTTCAAAAAATAACCGATCGCATTTATATTTCTATATAAGTTTTAAATAGAATTTTTCAATAATAAGAACAAACAAAACTTTATTTTCTTTTTTCTTTTTTATTATTAATTTTATTTATTTATTTTTTTCAACAAAATATATGCGAAAAATAACAATTCGCGAAAACTTTTAAATTATTTACAAGATTGATGCTGCTCGCTTCAGAGTAGAAAGATTTATCTTTATTCAAATCCTTCTCATCTTCCAAACTTCATACAAACATGTTGCATTGACCGTTGACCATTTTGCTATTTTTTTATGATGAAAAGAAACAACATTTCCACATCTATAACAGTTTTTTGTGTTTAATTTAAAGATTTATAATCATGTTTTGGAAATATTTATTAAGAAAAATTTCAAAGAAACTTTAATAAGAATCTGCTGTGTAATGCCATAAAGATGGATGTGATTTTAAGCTCATTTTCAATTAAATGGCTTTTATAGTTGTTTAAGAAGCTTTTTATTTCGCATTTCGGCATTATTTACAGCCATTTTGTTAGGAAAAATGCAGCAGAAGTCGAGTTTTCCAGACATCATTACAAAAAAGTAAGTCGAATAAATCTTAATCTGATATGGAAACTCAGTTGGAGTTTGATAGAGATCACATTCTAATTAAATCAGGATTGAGAGGAATGTGTGTGTGTATTATGTGAAAAATATCTCCACTGTTACCACCATAAGACAGCTTTATAAATTGCAATATTATCTATAACAACTGTAAGATGGCTGGTGTACGCTTTGGATCACCCCAAAGAAAAGATTGCTTCTTCGGTTACATCGAAGAAAAAAAAAAAAGTTATTTACGAGAACCGAAGCAAAAAACCATTCTGCATCTAGGGAGTAAGGTTTGCATGTTTCCTAAAGATAGCTTCGAATCATGATTGATGATTGCTCACAACCACTACACCATCCATCTTTGGAACCACGACGAGATTTGGAAACACCGAGTTGCAATTGAGAAAGAACAATTGGTCTATATTTTGTTGCAACGTTCATTGTTCGGAAACTAGTAAGATACAAAGAAGTTTAGTTTCTATTCTAAACTCAAGGGAGGAAAAAAAATTTTGGGGGATAGAAATACTCTCTGCGTAAAATTCTCGAACTTAGGAAAGCAGTTTGGTGTAAAATATATTCTAGCTTATTCTACTTTTTTTCCTTCTCTTTTTCTATTTCTAAATTGTGATGAAAGATTTTATGAAGCGAAAAGAGTTACAGAAAACTTTCCGAGTTTCATAGAAAAATGAAAAAAGAAAAAAATCCAAGCATTTTTCAAACTGTCATTGCACTCGGTTCTATTTATTTCGAACTAATTTTTTTAAACATCTCAATCTTTTCACCGACCGAAATTTTAAAAAAATAATATAATATTAATAAAATGAAATACTTTGATACTTTTCCTCTCCTAATATTTCTATAAATCTGGATATGCATTTATAAGATTTCCACTTTTAGGCAGCACATTCAGCAACTTGCATTCAAACACAAGTTAATCCCAAGTTGAAAACTCCTATTAATTCTATGATTTACAGCTTCCACCAGAAACACGAATCTAAACTAGAATTAAAAAAAAAAAAAGAAGAAATGAAATGTACGGAAATGCCGCAATTTTCTATAAATCAGTCCAACCCCATTTCATACTATCCTTTAGTATTTTTTTTCGAAAAAAATAAAAAAAATAGGAAGACTAAGAATGAAAAGAAATTTGGAAAGTGATAAATGGTAGCTACTTTTCGAGGAGGCTTTTTATAATTCTTTTTTTCCCTGTTCTCTACAAGAAATTCATTATAATTTCCACACATTCGATACCGTACTGCAGGGGGGCTGTAAATGTGCGTTACCATAGAAACCTGGAACATAGGTCTATTCTTTCCTGGTTCTTGCTGACAATGACAACAGTGTGAGAAAGGAGCTTCTGTTAGTGTTTATCCATCCTTCTTCTCTCTTTTATTTCAATGTATATCTTCCAACGACGTGTACTCTACACTATTCATTGTTCCCTAACCAAAGAAATGTCTTGTAATTGTATAATCTTTCCAGTTTAAAAGTATTTTTCGTTTTGCTTTCGACAATGCAATTTAATCAATCGACTCTCCGGACAAAGAGACTCCATATTTAAAATGCTGAATGGAGGACTTTTTCTACCGCTATTGTTCCTATGAAATTAGAGATAAGTGATAAAAAAATTTCTAAAACTATATCTATTGCGATTTCTTTAAAACGACTTAACAGTAAACTTTATTTGTTAGATATCTCTTTAAACATTAATGTTTGACTCTTTAAACATTAATGGATACTGACTGCAAAAAAATAAATTAAAAACAAAATTAAACATCTAAAAAAATTAAACAAATGTTTCTTTTTTTATAATTTTACAATAATTTAAATGATTTCTTACCTAAAAAAATTAAACAAATGTTTCTTTTTTTATAATTTTACAATAATTTAAATGATTTCCGAAAGTTTTATAAAATTTGATTACTTTTTAACTTCGTTTTTATGATGTAGTAAAATTATCGCAATTAATTACTTAATTAAAAAAAATTTAAACGATGTCAGGAACATAGGTCTATTCTTTCCAGGTTCTTGCTGACAATGACAACAGTGTGAGAAAGGAGCTTCTGTTAGTGTTTATCCATCCTTCTTCTCTCTTTTATTTCAATGTATATCTTCCAACGACGTGTACTCTACACTATTCATTGTTCCCTAACCAAAGAAATGTCTTGTAATTGTATAATCTTTCCAGTTTAAAAGTATTTTTCGTTTTGCTTTCGACAATGCAATTTAATCAATCGACTCTCCGGACAAAGAATAAATTTTAAAGGCAACATAAATTCAGATTATAAGCTTTACCGTTATATAAAGTAATAAGGATGTCATCTGAATGATGAATATTATAATTAAAATGCTTTAAAAAAATAAATAGTTGAAAAATTATACTATTTTATTTTTTAAATATTGATTCTGAATGAAAAATGATACATTATTTTCAGAATTCTATTTCCATTTTAAGAAATTTCGAACGATTCCGTTTTATCGAATCTCTTTGCTTCCTTTACATAACAAATAATATGAATTTTTCTATGTAAATTAGATTGAAAAAAACTTGATTTATCTTATCAGAATCAATCGAATTCTGATAAAGAAACGAATTTTCAATTTATGCTAAAGTTCTTTTTTTTCTTCTCTTTATCTCTACTCTTCTTGAAAGTTTTCAAAACTTTCTACATCCTCTATTAAAGTATTTATAATGTCGCCAAGAAATATTTTCTTTCAATTCTTCTATAAAATTAAAGATTAAGAAAAAGAAAATCACAATTTAAAAAGTTATTTGTTTCAATTAATGTTTTTCCTCAACTATAATCCTACTTTTGCTATCTTATTAAGTTTTTCAAATTTCTCTCTCTCTCTTCTTCTTCTTCTTCTTCGGTTTTTTCACTATCTTCTCCTTACCTGTTTAACCCCTCTACTATCTTTGTTTTTCTTCCTTTAATTTATTTTCTCCAGTTTTTTTATTTTTTATTTTTTTAAACCAGGTTTTACATTCGATACCACACAATCTGGCTATCCGATTACAATAAAAAATGATTAGTTTTATTTTAATCAGATAAAAATACTACTTTTTACTGTTATTGCACGTTATTAATGACCATTGTAATCCTATTTTTTAATGACAAAACTGCATCTCATCCGATCGAAATTACAATTTTGGTTCAACCAACTGAAAATAATTCGAAAATTGTATAAATTCATTGATAAGTGTAGTTCGGTGTGTAATTATTTCTTACAAATTAATCGATTTTTATATATTTAAATATGATAGATATAAAAAAATTTGTTTATGGTTAATCTAAGGAATTATGCTTTTCAATCTGTTTATTTGCATTATTATTTTTATCAGTAATGAAATATATTTCGAGTCCTTTCCACAACTTTTTTCGATAATATTTGATAAAAATATTTGTTGGTTGTTATCTATAAACCTAACAGCAATATAACTTTGATGCTTCACAGTAATGTTATGTTACAACTATAATGCAACCATAAATTTATATAATCATAACTTACAATAAAAGAAAATAAAATGGCTAAAAACTCTTGTTTGCTATATCATTTTTTGTTATATTTTTGAAGTATCATATTTTTTTCCCATTCCAAAATAATTATCCATAAGAAAGAATAATAAATTCGTATCTTTTCTTCAATAATTCTTTGTATTCAATATAAAATCGAAAGAAGTAAGATTATGCTTGCATCGTTTTAAAAATTTTATTAAAAACGGTATTTATTTGTTTCTAAAATGGCTTGGAAACTTAAAGACTATCATCTATGATTATAGACTCTTAAATTTTTACTAAGTGAAAATTTCAATGGAAGAGAAAGGTTAGACATCAATCTAATGAGTTGCATTTTAGAAAATACTCGAACAGTCTGAAGTAATAGTTCTACCGCATAAGCAGCTTAAGTGCAGCGATACAGCAGCTAAAACTTTTTTCTTTTTCTTTTTAAACAGCATTTCAACGTAATTGTTACTAGTGGCAAATGATCCTTGAAGAATGATACTTTTAAGACATACTAAATATGACTATCATCAATTTTTTGAGTGCTTGTATGTATAAAATCTATTATAAATTTTCTGGTATCAGAAGTAATTGAAGAAGAAGAGAATTTTTTCATGTAGCTGAGAAAATAAACTAATGCATTTTAAAGATTTGAATATAATAATGCTAATATTATAATATTTACTTTTTTCTTTAAATATAATAAACTAAATCTTGACTGTTACATATACATCTCTAATCCTCAATTATGAGGTAGAAAAACTTTTCTATTTGAATGGATATCTTTATGAACATTGTCCTTTCTGATGAATTTCATAAAATAAATTTGCCGAAATACCAGAAAATCAAGATAAGTTTATGAATTACACAAACGTAAAAATCTGAATGCTTATTTAAAAAAAATACAAATATTGTTTTGATTAAAAATCTGAATGCTTATTTAAAAAAAATACAAATATTGTTTTGATTAAAAAGTTTTGTATTACAAACAATACAGTTAAAGATGGATATTTTTTTTTTTTTTAATTTTTCTTGGCAGATAAATTCTTGTTAATCAGAACTGTTCACCAAGGAATTCCGCCAATTGTAATCTTGGTCTCTTACCAAAAAGCACTTACGTGACACAGTTAAAGATGGATATTATTTTTTTTTAATTTTTCTTGGCAGATAAATTCTTGTTAATCAAAACTGTTCACCAAGGAATTCCGCCAATTGTAATCTTGGTCTCTTACCAAAAAGCACTTACTTAGAGAACCAGTTGAAGAAGGTTCAAGAATATTGATAATACCCCTTTGAGATTTCTTCCAATTTTCGAACTATTTCAGTTTATCCCTAGAAAAACGAAAAAAAATTTATCGTAAGAAAACAGGAATAAAAAAACATTTCGATTCAGAATATAAAAAAGGATTTTTAATCATTACTAAGATTTATTCAATTCAATAGTTTAACTATTGATAAAATCTACGAGTTTTACAGATGCAAAAGCAGTATTTTTCTACTTTAAAAATAGAAAAATATTGTTTTCGTACTTGTTTCTAGTGTGTGTATATATATATACTTTAGAAATTTTAAAAAGTAGAAAAATATTATTTTTATTATATTATCTACATATATAGTAATATATTATATATTGCTATAATTATTTAATTATTAGATAATATATGTGGATAATTATATTATTTACATATACTGTATACAGGGTGAAGAAAAACTTCGTGGTAAAATTTTGTGTACTGATAGAGGGCATCGAAACAAGCCGAAAATATCAAATGAACATATGGTCTAAATGGCACCGTTTTCGAGTTAGGACCCTTTAAAGCTAGGCAATCTTAATTGAGAGCGACAATATGTGTGGCAAAGGCGCTTTGTGTGCTCGATTGTGATTGGCTAGCTGTTTGTATGTTCGATTGTGACTGGTTAACTTTAAAAGATCCTAACTTGAGAAACTATGCCATTTAGATCATATGTTTATTTGATATTTTCGACTTGTTTCGATGCTCCCTATCAGTACATAAATCTTTACGATGAAGTCTTTCTTCACCCTGTATGTATATATGTATTTTCATCATATTAGTACATTTTTCTACATTTAAAAAAGTAGAAAAATACACGAAAATGATAAAAATTAAAATTAATTTCTATTGATTATTAGTTGAAATTATAGTTTCATATCATTTACATAACTTTGAATGTTGAAGATGATTAACTGACTTTAATTTTAATTTCTGAAATTTTGGACTAGCAAAAAAATCGAAAAAAAAAAAAATCAATATTATAATAGGCCTATATATATGTATTTTCATCATATTAGTACATTTTTCTACATTTAAAAAAGTAGAAAAATACACGAAAATGATAAAAATTAAAATTAATTTCTATTGATTATTAGTTGAAATTATAGTTTCATATCATTTACATAACTTTGAATGTTGAAGATGATTAACTGACTTTAATTTTAATTTCTGAAATTTTGGACTAGCAAAAAAATCGAAAAAAAAAAAAATCAATATTATATTTTCCTCATCTTCTCTTCGAATTTAATATAAATATTTATATATGTTATCGATATGTTCCAGATTTAGATTCTTCAGATAATTTACTAATATGTTTGAATAACAAACAGAATATATTAAGCAATTTATGTTAAATACATCAATGGCACATTACTATTGCAATACATGAAATTCACTGACATCGATGTTATAAACTTCGGCTCTAGTCATAAATATGCTAATTTGTGGATCTTTCTCTAAAGTTCAAAATGTTGTCAATCTAGTAGAGCAAGCATGGATTTTAATTAATTTTATCATATTACAATGTGACTTTTCCAATTAGGAATATTTCAGTCAAGACATTAATTATGTTCTGCTTGGGTGCTATATTAATATTCATTTATACTGAATTAATCCCTTAAATTTGTCTTGGATATGTAATTTTATTCTCTAATATGATATTATTGTAAATTTATTATTGATTTAAGAATGCTTCAAACATAATTCATTCGATCGTAAAAATTTAGACTCGCATTAAATTAATAAAATATTTTGTTGAATATTAAACAGGTTATATCTTATTTATGTTTATTGCTTTGAGTTTCGTAAGAAGGACTTATTATTTGGGTACAGCAATTGTTTTGTATTAATGATAGTAATTGTTTATTTATTTCTAAACCGAAACTTAATATTTGAAGCATTTTAATTTGTTATGGATATTCTCATCCTTTTCTTCGATGTTAAATATATTTTATGAATTAATAGACTTATGTAAAAATAAATTCTGCTTGCATAATTTGTATGCAAATAGAATTTATTTTAATATTTTTATAATGGATTACAAGATAAATCTATTACAAAACAGTTCTGAGAAGAACTAATTGCTCATTTTTCGAACATGTTCTTTATTTTGGAATGGTTAAACTTACTGAATTAAAATATATGCCATCAAAATCATCTTCAATGGCATAAACTCTATGTTGAATATCATAAAAATCTATGAAATAGTTCCATAGTTATCATAGAGTAACCTCAGATGTTTGAACGTCCGCCATTTTTATAAATAATCCAAAAATATGGCGAACGTTCAAAAGCCATTTTTTGAGTAATCCAAAGGATTATTTATTTTAAATCGATTTTAATGGCATGATTACTGCTAAATTTCATAAAAAAAATAATCAATTGAACGTCTTGATTGTTTTTTGGGGGGAAAACGTCGAAGTTTTAACGTCTACCATTTTTAAATACCTGATTAATAAAAGTTAATTAGTGTGTCTTCGAGATAACTTTCAATGACTTCTTTCTATTAAAAAATCGAACCAATAGTTCAGGCTGTATTAAGAGAATATTGTATCTCAGAAGTTTGTCTACCATTTTTAACAGTTAAAATTAGAATATTAAATGATGCAAACATCATTACAATTTCACGAAAATCTACTAATTAGTTCAAAATTTATTAATGAGAGATCCGGAGCAAATAGACAACATGATGTATAGTAAGTATCAGTTTCCTTAGAAAAATTGGTTAAAAATTACCAAATTTGAAGGAAATAGTTTTTTTTTTTTTACTATAATTTAGAAACAATTACTTGCTGAACAAGTAAAAAAAATAAAAAATAAAAACGTGACAATCGACAATCAATAATGGTTTATATATGTTAGATTATAAGAATGTTTAAAACCAGTAAACTCTGTTTTAAAAAATAAATCAAAAATATTGGATAATTTGGTATATTATATATATAAATCAGACATTGAAATGCATTTAATTATAAGAATTTTAGACTTTATTTTATCATTCATTTGAATTATTTATCTATCTGAAAATAAACTAGATTTTAATCGAAAATGCAAAGATAGTTTATTATAAAATTTATATCGTTTGATAACTATTATTCGAAAATAATACCTGCCGATTGATATATCGATCATAGCTGAGTCGTTATTAGTGAGATTTCGTTCTATTAACGTGATAATCGAAGTTTAATAATGGTTTACTGATGATGGATTGTTATCCTGAAAACGTTTTTAAATAAACATTTTAAGTTAAATTAAGTTTGTATTTGTTTATAATTTCGTTCGATTGTTTTAAATAATTATTGTCGAACAGCTGGATAAGAACCAATTCGATGAAAACAATGATAAATAGCATGATTGCATTTGGTATTTTCTGTTTATTATTAATAGACGTTTATCTCTATTTAAGTTATATAATGAAACTTAAATCGCTCCTCTAAATTTCATTTAATTCAATACTTTAATAAAAAAGTGTTATAGCTTTTCTCCAGCAAAATTTTGATTTGAAAATTTGAGATATAACTTAATCTCCACTTTAAGTTAAGATGTGCAAGGTTATTTACTTTATAACTTGTAATAAATCGATTCTTGTTATAAAGTAGATTTCTGATGCAATTTTTATTTACTATTTTAAAAATAACAACATTTAAGAAATTTGAAATCATGTAGAAAATGAAATTTATGAAAAAAAAATATATATATATATATGTCGAATTTAGGCAACGATTAACAGATGGTTATTGAAATATTTGTTTAAAAATAAGACGATTTTGTAGGGAGATTAACGATTCCAAAAATCCAAAAATTGCCTCAAGAATTAGCTACTAAGCGGATTTTTCTTCACAATTTGGTTATTACATAAAAAAAAGACTTCTTTCCAATGGCAATTTGCTCTTAGGCAGCTAACTGTAGTATAAAGAAAAAATTATATTACCGATATCACTTCCCATAAAATTTTTATTCGAGAATTTTTCTGACACTATAATTTATAACAGGTTTTCTTTTTTTTTAAATTATACAAAGTAAAAATATGATTCATTTCTCAAAATTTTTTTTTTTTTATTAAATTCGTTTTAGAATTAAGTATGTTTTAAATCATTTAAAATAAATTTTTATTCTTCTTTGGAAGTTGTCATATCGAAACAATTTCCTTTTATATACAGTATAATAAAAAAAAAAACATTATTTTTGTTCTAAATATTTTAATATTGTCTAATTTAAGAAGACGAGACAATTTTAAAGACGATTCGAGCATTTCAAAAATAGATTCGCTAATTATTCATTCTGATAAATATCCTGCTACCGTGCTTTCCAGTTAATATTGCAATGAATTCAGTGAAAATAAAAATATTTTCAATTTACAAATTCAAGAATAGTCATAATAATACTCCTACGCTAGAAATCATTCCATTCAGATATTAATACACCAGACATTTTCACGTTTTAAATTCTCGACATAACACACAGCAATACATTTTACTCCGTACAGATCCCAAGTCCTCGTCCTGGAAGCGAAAACTCCAAGTAACATTATTCTTTAGAGTGATAGCTGAAGGAGTTCTGGTATTTAAGTTTTTACGTGATATATATAAGTAGAATAAACAATACTTTATATACTCAATATCTTGGAAAAACATTTGAGTTGGTGATAAATGTATATTTGCTTTTAGAGAACTGCTAAATGTAATGTAACTAAATTTTTCTTATTGATTTCGGAGATCAAACAGATTTTTACATATCTTTTGATCTTCTAGTCGCTGCCTGTTTACTTAAGTAAAACAAATCTTGTAGATATATTTGTTTTTTCAATTTTTTAACAGTGATTTTAAGAAATAATTATATAACATTTTCTCATTGAGCTTGGGATGACAAATAACATTTACATGTTAGTTTATTGATTATTATAATATGTTATGCATATATTTTAATTACTTCTACATTATTTATTTATTTTCACATAAAAATCGATGCTATAGAAACGTAATCCTTTAATATTATATTGTTTCTATAGAGAATTTAATTTTGACTTACATCGTTTCGATTTACACAATACTATTTTTAATCACGTTAATTTTCTGCAGTAACATCGATGTAATTTTTTTTAATTAATTAAATCTTCTAAATGAAATAAAAAGATATATGAATCAGCGCCGGATCTAGAGTGAGAAGAGTGAGGCAGTCGCTTCGGGCGAAAATTATGAGGAGGTACGAATATGCAGTTGCAGTTTCACACACAAGCTTAATTATGTTTATCTTGACAATATTTCGTGCTGTAGAGTCGATCTATAAAGACATAATGGTGTATTTTTCTAACGGATAATACTTATCAAGGGAGAGAGAGAGAGAGAAACCAGTGCTAATTTAATTGATAAATAATTATTAATGATTTTGCCTCGTTGAAAGCAAGAAGAATTAAACTATAGTTCTTAATTTTATATCTATTATAAATGTATTTTTTGATAGTATTTTGCTAACTATTTGTTTCTTTGAAAAAACGAATAAAGTTTTTTTTTGTGTGTTTCTCAGTAACTATGTGTCTGATGTTATTACATTCCCAGTTCCAAAGTATTACAATATGTTTATATATTAATGCGCCTGAGTGAAGAGGAGAGAGGGCGCCATTTTTTAATGTTGCCTCAGCTGACAAAATATCCAGATCCGGCTCTGATATGAATAATATTTGTTCGTTGTCCGTTTGTCATACAATAAATGGCATAAATGTTATACAATTTGAATAAATTTCACATATATTACTATAATCTACTAGAGAACCAAACTTATTGAATGCGATCGATATGAGGTTTAATATTACTGACATAATAAGAGAAAATTGTCCATATATTTTGAGACATATTTCACATAAATATTATGCGATTTTAATAAAATTCACATATATTATATTGAAATTCACTAGAAAATCAAGTTTATTAGTATCGTTAGATCAGCAGATTCAAATCGACGATTTTAATCATTTTCAAAAGACGATCTACCGACGTAATAATGATGTCAATTATTAATCATTATTACGTCATTCCGATTGGGATTATTTTCAATTTTCAAAAGAAAAAAGTATATAAAATCGAAATTATAGATTATATGGTTTTAATTTTTATAAACAGTTTCGCATTATAGATGTTTATCATTAAATTTGCCAGCGTGAAATAAAATTTGAACTCGATCGAGCATCTTTCACCGACATTTTATCGATCCGCTGTTGACAGGTCACGCTACAGTTCGACAGATTAATAACTTATTAAACTATTATTGACAATTAATCTAAATTTATACAACAATTTTAAAAATATCGCCACTTCACGCTCGTCGAACAACATAATTAGACCATAGGAGAAAAGTGCGAATTAAGATTAAAACTTCGAAATTTCTCTCAATAAAACAAATTAATAAAATCGTTTACAAGATATAATAACACTTAATAACTTTAAAAATAATCTTTAAAGTGGAAAAGCAAACGTAAACGACAGCAATTACAACTAATTACCAATTAATAGCATTAATGTCAAACTAGTTACGTTCGAACATGATTAATTTAAAATCGCAGTACTTTAAAGGCTTTCATTGTTTTCCTGTTTGTTTAATTTTTGAAGGAGTCCGAAAACGTTAATCCTCCTGCAACCTTTAATTTTCCGATTGATTTACTATTTTAAACGTTACGCTAAAGCGAAAACAAACCGTCTTTATTTGTCAAAGGTAAAGAATAAAAGTACTTAAAACTATTTAATTAATAATTTGCATTATTAACGAACTTAATACAGAAAACAATTGCATTTTGTTATATTTGCTCGCAGTTACGTTACAAGTTGTGGCAAAAACTAACATATCTGAATGATGTTTTATTCATGAATCAACCAAGCATCTCGACAAATTAAAGCATTTTAAAACATGCATTTATTTTAATTTACCAGTTAGTTCATGCGGAATGACACAATCCTGAAGGCACATAAATATAGATTTATAACTAAAATTAATTACGCCTACGATTATTACTTAAAGATCGTCTTAGATAAACAAATAAAGATTTAAAATTACGATATTTTATTAAGATAAATGATTATTTCATTAGATCAATTTTTGTCTTATTTTCTATTCACCATTAAGTCATCTTAATTTTAAGTTATTTTATTAAGGAAAAATCTATTTTAAGATATTATTCTCTAAATTTTTCTAATATTTATATATTTGTTAGAGTTTTTTTAGTTACTTTTTTTTTAATTCTAGAGAATATAATTGCAATCGGGATAGAATTTTTAAATCATTTTTCTGACGCATTTACAAGATTCGAGAGCAGATTACCGAAAAAAATTTATCTCTAGTAGCAAATGCCTATTGTTTATGTGATGTTCGGCAAAATAAATGGCCATTTCTAACAAGATATCGACTTAAAAATAATGTTATTCCGAGATACGATCTCTCTCTATCTCATCAGCGAGAGAACTGCGAAAAACTTTTAAATTATAACTGTTACGTATTTTATATTGAATGAGATGTAGCATGGAGTGGAAAATATTTGTTTTAGAACATCTCAACAAAGAATACTCAATTTTTTTTTCTTTTTTTGGGGTACGATTTTGAAATAAATCGATTTGAGCCAAGTCTTTAAACGATTTAAAACGAACATTGCGAAGTCTTTTTTATTGTTATTATTATTATTATTATTGAATCTATTACTGTAGAAAAGAAAAATATTTTATGATAAATGTAGCTATATATATTTATATCAGTTATTATTTCTATTCAGTGAGCAGGAACAAAGAGATTAATATAACTCAAACGTATGCATACCTATATCGATAGATAATTATACCTATCAACAATGCATTATGTATTTTTTTATCATTATCGACACAAAATTAACAAGTGAATAATTATTTTTTAATGCAAAATTATATTAAAAATTATAGGCCTATAGTTATAAATTATAGTCATATGTTACTCGAGACAATAGTAAATAAATTGGAAGGTGTTATCAATTTTAATTCACGTTTAATTAAACTACCGAATAAAATATATAAAGTAATTTTTATACAATAAATAAAGGCTAAAAATGCTATTCATTCATTATGAAGAAATTAAGTTCGAACATGAATTATGTACTGCAAATGTAGAATTTAGTTATAAAATAAGGTTATCAGTCGATAATCTTAGCTATAAAACAAACATGACATAAACTTCCAATATTTTTATGTGTGTACTGTAGTATATTTATGAGAAAATATAATTTAAATAATAAAATATAAAAAAAATTTAATTTCATAGTGGAATATCTGAAAAAATCTAAAAATCATTTTTAAAATATAATGAAACATAAACTCATTCAATTTATCCTTGAATATTCGATGTTTTTTCTCTGATAGACACTGTGAAAATATCCCAAAAACCGGAATGTTCTAAAATCCGACATAGTTTAAGTTCTGAAGATGGAGATTTATTAAGTTCTATTATATTTTATCATAAATTGAATAGAACTTTAAAATCCGAAGATTATGTATTTTATCGTATAATCTTCGGATTTTAGAGTTCTATTGAATAGAACTTTAAAATCCGAAGATTATGTATTTTATCGTATAATCTTCGGATTTTAGAACATTCTGGTTTTTGGGATATTTTCTACATAGTCTATGAGACGGAAAATCGAATTATTTGAAGATAAATTGGATGAATTTATGTTTCATTATACTTCAAAACGATTTAAAAAATTTTTTTCAGATGAAATTAAGTTTTATTTTATTAATAAAAACACGTGATCACATTTAATTTTATTTTATTCTTTTGTGATATTGATTTAATTTAATTTGTTTTATTCTTTCGTGATATTAAGCTTATTTAATTAACCGATCATTGTAGATTTTTTTTATTTCAATACAATACAAATATAATTATTTTTCATCTTTTATTGACTTTTTACATTCTTTAAACAATTTTTTTTTCTTTTTAGCAAGAAAATAAAACAGTATTGTATTAAAAAATGTAATATTAATTTTTCAATAAAAATCTAATTTTTTATATTAATTTCAACATAAAAGTTTTCATTTTTAGTATTTTATTATTAATAATATAAATTTGTTAAAATAAATCAGTCACAGTATGATTACTTAAGATTTTTTATTGAAATATAAAACAATATACAGATTATTAAGAAATATTGTTGTTCATTTTTTAATAATACCCGTATTTCTTTCATCATATGATATTTATTTTTCCAGTGCATTTTCAATATCATCAACTAGATCTGATCAAGTTTATCAGTTGATTGAAGAGTAAGAAATAGAGTGAACTCATATATTATGATATTGTTGAGATTTAATCATATCTGATGACATATTACTAATATCTTTCGATTCACAAGTAAAAAAGCTGCTAAGCCACACAAAATTTTAGCAATAGTTTGCAACAGAAAAATGAGAGTTTATTGAGTTTTGATGAGATGAGAGATTTTGAGAGTATATTTGTAATTATAAGGATCGTTCAAATACTTCAGAAAACCAATCATAAATATTAATAGTCAAATGTGGCTGGCTGGATGTCCCTTTTTCGGTTGAACTACGTACCGATTTCTATAAATAGGGTATCTTTAGAAAGATCTAATTTTTGGATGTCTGCGACAGCCAAAATTATTTGTTGTTATTAATAATTTAAAAAGTAAAGAATAAAAATTAAATTGAAATTGTAGTTCCTCTAAAAAAAGACAGAATTCGCAGATGGCACTATAACGTAATAATGGATGCCGTTTTACGATTCCTTACACGAATTTGAAGGTGTTTTTCATCGTTATATACAGTATTATAAGATTAAATCACAAGATTTCATTTCCGCTCATAATTTCTAGTTATATATTGATACATATATTTTCCTATATTCTTTCAGCCTATTCAAAGATATGAACTATTTCAATTGAAAAGAAAACATGCTCTGTTCAATCGATTAATAAAATTCGAATAACCTTTCTGTAGAATATTATGTTGAATTCTTACACTTAAAAACTTTTTTTATTCTTAATTAATTGGCTATAGTGATAATAATTGAAATAATTGCATCGAATTCTTCTTTCAAAATATTTTCTCATATCAATCATTGCTTTCAAGATGCATTCTTTAATCCTGTAAATATTTATAATATATTTAGTAAGCTATTCTATATCATTTCTGACTGTTTATGAATCAAGTAGAAGTTTCAGTTCCTTATTTGTGAACACATTTGCAATGATACTTGCAACGCTAATTCATTTTCAATCATTTAAATAAATTTTTAGAATAATCAATAATTATTGTTAGATATTTTCATAGCAATTTTAAATTTGCCAATCTTCTAAATTCATTCAACTTACTGTATATTGTCATCTTCGCTGAAACTATACTTATCCAATCTTATAAAGAATATCATAAATAGTTAAATAAAGTCCATGTGCAAGATATAGTTGATAAACAAAATCACATTTACTGTTAACCATAACATCAGTGTCATTAAATATATATTCTATTGAAAATATCATAAATTTATAACACTGAAATAGTAGGTAAAATTATAATAATAATTTTACCTACATTTTCAGATTTATAATAATAATTGAGATTAAAAAATAAAAAATTATCATATTTTAAAATATTTGTTATAGTTATAGGTTTTTCTGATATTCCATAAATCCAAACAAAATACGAAAATCTATGCAAGAGCAGAAAGATCAAACCTGTTCATGAGAAAATTTGCTAACAAGTAAACATATCATAGGGCTTTGTTGGAAATTGGTTCTGTAATTCGTAAATTCTGATAAAAAGCTATACATTTGCTGTAAAAATAAAAAATTATCATATTTTAAAATATTTGTTATAGTTGTAAGTTTTTCTGATATTCCATAAATCCAAACAAAATACGAAAATCTATACAAGAGCAGAAAGATCAAACCTGTTCATGAGAAAATTTGCTAACAAGTAAACATATAGTGCTTTGTTGGAAATTGGTTCTGTAATTCGTAAATTCTGATAAAAAGCTATACATTTGCTGTTTCATAGCAACACAGAATATAAAGGAAAATTTTTAAAAATTTTATTTTTCAAAAATTCGGATTTTTTATTTTTTATTTTTTTTATAATTCTGGATTATCGAATGCCGTATTATGAGGTTTAATTGTTTGTAAAAATGCGTTTTTATTTGAAAATAATGAATTCTAATTGAATCGGAATAGTCTAAATCTAAGAGAGGTACAATATAATAAATTTATATTTAAAATACTGAATTTTATCTATCTTATTATTTGCTTTTTTATTTACATGGAGTTCATGTTTAACCTCAATCATTCGTACAATTTTAAACGGATTTTAATAAATTATTAATGTAAATTAATATTGTAAGTTCTTTTATATTTTTTTCCCTGATCTACTTCTTGACCTCAGTTTAAAATCTCTTATTTTCCAATGAGTAAATGCATTTCCAGTTGAAGGTCTAAACTGCCTTCACTTCTCATCAGTACATTTGATTTTATAATTCTTAAAATTCTTTTCTGTATTGATTTATTTACATAATGCATCGTTTTTCTGTTTCGCAGTTAAACGTTGTGTCCTTTTTTTCTATAATTCTTAATTCCGGTTACATTTTGTTAATTTATCTTCTTTACTATTACACTATATAATTTTTAAATTTTATAAAACAACAATTAATTCCTTTCTTCTTAGTAATCTAATTCATCCCTTTCTAATTCTTAAGGGAGATGAATTAGTTGTTGTTTTATAAAATTTAAAAATTATATAGTATAGTATAATAGTAAAGAAGATAAATTAACAAAATGTAACCGGAATTAAGAATTAAAAAGATAAGGACGTAATGTTTAATTGCGAAACAAACAATGTAATGACAGCTTGAAAAGAAATACCAAATATTGTGGAAATCAATACAGAAAAGAATTTTAAGAATTGTAAAATGTACTAATGAGAAGTGAAGGCAGTTTAGACCTTCAACTCGAAATGCATTTACTCATTGGAAAATAAAAGATTTTAAACTGTTATTGTTGTCTGAAGTCCGAGTTGGTCAAGAAATAGATCAGAAGAAAACTATAAACAAAACAGTCCAAATTGCAGACAGTCGTATGTTTTCATTTATCATAATCTGTTTGAGAGTGGATTTTCTTTAATCCAGTGCAGTGGCAAGAAATTTGGCCGCCTGTGTGCAACTGCTAGTTGGCCGCTCCTATTCAATCAATAAAATTAAAATTAAAAAAATAATAATAGTCATAATTGTATAACTTTAAATAATTTCATTTATAATTTTATCAGTAATAATACATAACAGTCATAACATAATAGCTTGGAAATTATCAGTAATAATAAAATATGTAACAGCCATAACACAAATGAACATCTTGGAAATTGTAATAAATTACAAAATTTTCATTGTTAGAAAAAGAATAGAAAATGTAATAAACTGTAAAAATTTCAAGAGATTTCAATGAAAATTAAGCAAAATATAATGATTTTAATTTTTTGCATATTAATTATGCTTAATTTCATTAATTGCCAGCATGCAAGAGGTTAACACAGTGCCATTTTGTGACTTCATCACAAAGTTTCAGATCAGTGTGACCAACAACAACTTCTTATAGGAACATTAGTGGTCACACAAAAATTTTCCTTGAAAACCACTGATACAGACTATTCCTTTTTTTAATTCAACCAATATAACAAATATATTTAAAACTAATACAGGTAAAATTCCATTATAGCAAAATCTGTGGGACCTCATTTCATTATAACTGATATTTCATTAAAACAGAATTTCACATTTTTCACCATTTTAGTAAATTTACCATTATGAATACTGTACTGAGGATTTAATTAATAAAAGAGCATAAACCAGAGATTTAAGGCAGTGACACATTGCATGCAGACCAAAATTGTACTGTACATTGTACTGTAGTAATTGCCATGTTAATTTCTCATGTTTTCTTTTAATAATTATCTTTCATTTATAAGTTTTTGACTTAACTTATAATAGATTATTACTGCAATTTTAAAATAAATTAGAAATTAAGTAAATTGTTTTTGTTTCATTTTTAAATTCTGATTTGTTTGGTGAAGAAAGAAAAACTTCAAATCAAAGCAAAAACAGAGTTGGTAATTTTTGTTTGCACAAATGTTTTCACTGCTGAATTTAGTACAAAATTTTGTATACCATTCAGCTGCTTATAAACGTCACAACTAACATTAGTACAAGTTGACGAAAAATTTTGCAATTTTTGTACACTAGCTAGTGCTTCAGACCAATGCCATGCCTGGAAATTCAGCCACTTCTTAGTTGGTCACCCCCATATATTGATGGCCACCCATATTCAATCAATAAAACAAAAACTAGAAAATTAATAACCATAATTGTTCAATTTTAAATAATTTAATTTATTATTTTATCAGTAATAATACATAACAGTCTTTTACTTTATTCTAGCACTTAGGTAGGCTATAAATATCTTTATTACAGTTATTATGTAATTACAGAAATGTTTTTGGTCTATCTGACCCTCTTCAGCTGTATCTACACTAAACCCTAAATGCTAGAATAAAGTAAAAGAATTCAACATTTAAAGGTAGAGTAATTTTTGAACATTAATACATAACAGTCATAACAGAACATTTTAGAAATTATCAATATTAATATAATACGTAATAGCCATAACACAAAAGAAGAATATCCTGGAAATTGTAATAAATTACAAAATTTTCATTGCACATAACTGCAATATAAAAAAAACTTCAAACTTCACTACATACAAAAATTAAATATGTAATTAGATAACAAATAATATTTTCAAAAATTTGATAACAAATAATTTAATATTTTCAAAAATAACATATTAATAGGAAAACACAACAATTACAAGAAATAAGTTTGGTGTGCTTTATTAAGAGCAAATTCCGATATAAGATGGTATAAATCAATTTCATCCAATAATTTGTGTTCTATTGCTATAATTCATAAATTTGCTAGCCGTTCTTGTTACATTGTTGCTGTTAAATAGTTTTTGATTATCTTCAATTTGGAAAAAGAACATTGGCCAGATGCTACAGAAACGGGCAGAGTTAAAATGATCCTAAGTGAGACAACTAAATTAGGAATATGCCTTGAAGATTGTTTTTAAAAATATATTGAAGCCATATATAGCTATGAAACAATGTTTTCTGCTTTTATATATGCCCTTACTGATAAAATTTCATATATAGCTATGAAACAATGTTTTCTGCTTTTATATATGCCCTTACTGATAAAATTTCATAAAATAAATCATGTCCATCAATATCGGATTCTTTTCTTTGCATATCAGTTAATTTCAGATGAAGATCTTTACATAATTCTAACATTTGGGTTCGTATAAAATATTAATTCACTGAGTTATTTCGTAAATTGATGTTAGAATTGATTTTTATTTTTCAAAATCATCAAAATAATATCTGTTCCAAATCTTTCAGCATTCTCTTGTATTTCCTCAATTGAAGAAATACATCTTTGAAAATACAGAAAAATCATTCTGGAGAGTATTCAGTTTCAACAGTTGGAATATTACACGAAAATGGCGATCAATGATAACAAATTAACTTAGAATCGATTAAATTAATATCATTTAAAGCTAATTGATATGCCAAGTCGGTTGGAATTATGCTAATAATTTATTCGATAGCAGATACCTTTAGTTATTTGGATAAATGAATCGATATTTATTGGAATAGAAGTACAATACTAAATATATCTTGAATAATCCCAGAGGCATTTTTGTTATAAATTCAATTTTTAAATATTTAAGCATGTATTTCTTGTTGTTCTTCTTATTGATAATATTTCATAAATTCTTATTTTCTGTCTTAATGATTCTCAGGTACAATCTATATATATTTATATATGATTATATAATATTTATATGTTTTGCAAAGTGATTTTGGGTATTGTTAACAATTCTGTTGCCCATTCATTATGACATTGATAGGCTACCTGATGCATCAAATTTCATCAAATTTTCTAATGATTGCTTAAGTTCACATTATTTTTAACCGTATATTGAACATAACTGATCAATAAATGAACAGTTAAGTATGAGAATTTTTTAATGGATATCGTTTTTGAGGAGAATTAAAAATATAAGAATCTATGTCATCAAATACAGAAAAATTACACAACGAAATATTTTCTATATTCGATATAATTAAATCTCAATCATATGTTCTGAAATAACATTAAATTTAATATAAATTTATATCTATTATATAAATTTTAAATCTTTAAAAATATTGCAAATAACCATAAGCATCTAACATTAATTTATAAATGTAAAATTTATATAAATGCTTTCTGATTCATATATTCCATGAAATCCATCTAGTCTACTTCAATTCATTAAATAATACATATATTATTATATATTTATATACGATTATACAATATTTACACATCTTGCAAAGTTATTATGGATATTCTTAATAATCCTTTTGCCCATTCAGTTTGATATATGATACTAACGATATATTGTAATCCGTTTTACAACATAAAGTAATAAAAATTATTTAAAAGTTTTATTAAATAGTTTATTGATGATAACAATTGAATAGATATTTATATACTTATATTATTTATTTATATACATATATAGCCTACCAAAAAAATCTATCTTGATCTATTACTTCATATCTCTGGAGTTGACTCGCTGTATTAAATATTCCAACTAAATAAAATAATAAAAATACTGAATGGTTTTCTTACAGAATATTGATTTTATGGAAATTTGATAAACATTTCATAGCAGCATTTACCGACTTGCTTATAGAATTTCACATTCTAGTAAACAAACAATGAATATTTTAAAATAATTTTTTAGATAAAAGATATTCTTCTAGAATAGGGTTGGGCAACCTCCGGCCCGCGGGCCACATTATTTTATTATATCCAATATCAACGCTATGTATACTTACATATCTGTACCTTCTCTTTTTTTAAATAAATACTATTATTATCAATTGTTTTTGTTTTGGCCCGTGGCCCACCATAAATTTTTCTATACGGCCCCCTACTAAAAAAAGGTTGCCCACCCCTGTTCTAGAAGATATATTTACGTCTATGATATATTTTTTGTTTTCTAGTCGGAACAGAACTTTCGTATTAAAGTAACTTCTCAATTTATTATAAAGAAAAATCTTGCCGACAACATTCTGCGAATAAAATCTAGTTCTTTATTATAGATATATGATTGTTGAGCATAATAAAGTAATAAAATCTTTCATTGTTATTTATAGTATAGCTCCAATATTATATATACTAATATATAGTCAAGAAAGTAATAAAATCTACAGAAAAATAATTATTTTAAATTACAGTTTTATTGTATAAGTCATATTCTTTCTATAATAATAATTAAACAAAAACATTTATCCCAATTTGCAAATGGATTTTGTGTTTGGACACATAAAACCCATTTGCAAATTAGTAATTAAATTGAACAGCATTTATACGTGATGACTTATCTGGAATGAAAACATCCTACAAAATTAACACGACAATCAGAATTTTTTTATTGTTATGATTTCTGAAATATTGTTGTAAATTGTTCCAATAAATTAAATTCTCTCTGGAATCAGTGTTACGACACAGAATTTAGAAAACGACATAGAAACCGTGACATAACTGTTGCATTACATCAAATTGACGTAATAATGGATGATATTATTACGTCATTTTGATATAATCATACAACATTATTACATTTTTTTGATGTAATTATACGTCATTATTACCTCAATTTGATGTAACAATATAATCCAAATTTTGCAATATGCTTCTATTGTTACACATCATCATATGCTTAATACATTATTTATCAAAATTAAAAAAAATTGTCTTTTCAATTAATCAACATAAAATATTATTTGCTAATTTTATAATTCCGCCATTTTTGTTTTGCCTTTCCGCTTACTATGGTATCATATCATTGTCCTAAGAAATTTTATTTTTTGTGTTATTAAAAAATATTTATATAATTATTTAATTATTAATTAAACAATTAAAATAAAAATACAGACCGAAGAATGCAATGCATATAATATATTGAAAAGTTATTAAAAAAATAACTTTATAATACAGAAATAATATCGATTGAAATTATTTGATGATTTTAAGCGCATAAATTTATGAAAATAATAATATAAGTTAAGTAAAATTATTAAAATAAATATAAATATTTATTAACAAAAGTCGTAATAGCATATATTCATTATATTTTAATTAAAAAGTATTTATTCTGGTTAATAAAACGTGTTTTCTCACTAATTTTTTCATTCATGTATACTGTTGGCCTGTTTATAAAGTTTTTATTTCAAAATTTAGTGTAATGTTTTCGTTCAGAGAAGTATATAATATCTCGAAAGAAATCCTTAAACTGTTAGACAACATACAAACAGTATGCTATAATAACATGAATTCGCCAAAACTTATCTCATATTGATGAATGCACTTACTATATAGAATATTATTATCACACTAAAATCATTGGTCTATATGAAAACATCATGTATTATATTTTGTAACTGGATAAACATTTATTATAAAAATAGATTTTCTGGAACAGAGAAAAAGTACATTATATATATATATAAAAGTGGATTTATTTAAAAGGAAATAATCTTTATAAGCAACTTTAACATATTGATAAAAGTTAAATCGGCAGTTTAAAATCGAGAATGACTTACTTGGATCATTGATCAGTTTTTACATTTAACGATCTTCTATTTTTTCCTGAAAAAATCCAGAATAGATTGTGGAAGAGGAGCGTCGCCTCCAGCATCCCAACAAGAAAGTCAAGATTCGTTCTTACGTTAGATCTCACGCTTGTTCTCTTAACATTGAACAGAATGGAATCAATGGGGAAAAGATGTTTTCCGCTCAAATGTTTACCATTCAAAGGATGACTGGTTAGTTCCAAGCTGAACAATAACAAAGAAAGTCCCAAATCTTGTTGAAGGAGCGAGTTAACTTGGGGAGAAGAATTTCCGCTCGAAACAGGTGTAGTTGAATCTGATTCCATTTCATTCTCCAGGGTGTTTACTTCTCCGTCAGAAGATAAGAGATCGTCCATCACATCAAATTCCGTAGTGACACCCACAACTGTTTTTCTCATAAAGTTTGGCATTTTCCCACGCTTACTTATTTTTGAAGGAAAAAAAAATAAGATAAACTTTCAACACCTAAGATCAATCCTTGTTTGATAATGTTCTAAATAAATTTATCATCAAAATCAACTGAATTTTATTTTTTGATATAAAATAAATCTATTAGATTTTTTTACAGCTATAAAACATAAAATTGCAATCTAACGATTAATAATTATATAAAAGAAATTTATACTAAAACAAATAATAATAATATTTCGAAAATTATTTTTATATTAATTATAAAATATATATGATCTGTTAATTATGAAATTTATTTATAGCATATATCAGGAAAAGTAATTCTATTATAAATTCAATTATAACTCGAGTTTTATGCATTTTTCTTGAAATTTATACGGAATATTAAAAAATTCAATAACTGCAATTTGGTTTCTGGTAAATAATATATGCCAAACTCTAAAATAAAAAGCAAAGAAAATAAATCATTAATATTCAGGACACAACGGAATTCTTCCAAATATCAAATCTGTAAATGCGATAATAAATTAAATAAGTATAAATTCTGAAATCTCTAGAGTTTAGATATCCTAAAAAAATATATTAGGAATTTATTTTATAATTTAATTGAAAAATAAGATAAAAGCTAGATTTTCCATTCTATAATATTTGATTTTTATCCATTTCAGTAGATATTAATATAAAATTTAGATCAAAAATGCAACAAAATTGTTTAAATAATTTATTAATAATATCACAGCTTGTTTTATGCAATAATTGCATGTTATACACAAAATCTAAACGAGTACAAAATGAATATCACCGAGATTACTAACGACTACATAAATCAGAAAGACGTTTGGAGAATTATATAAATAAAATTCTTTCTTAAAAAGCAAGCAAATTGGTACATAATTTTTGCGTAATTTATACAGGGAGTCGAAGATAAATGTATCCGCTATTAATTTCGTTTAACAGTCTTTTTTTTAAGAAATTATTTTAATGATGGTTATTAACATAATTGAGCTGAATTTTCTGAATGTTAAATCAAAATTCAGATAATTTTTAAAGCTTAAAATGCAATTTTTATAACCTTAAAATTTCACGAAGAAAGTCTTTTTTTTCTTAATATGAGAAATTTTTCCCATTGTCAATTTAATATAAATTCATAAAAAAATATGTTCGTGAGCACTACATTTGATTAATTTTATCCGAAACAAGAGCAGTTCTAAAAAGAAATAATTGTACTATTTATGAATGTGTCCTTTATTTTGGAATGAATAAAGTTAAATCTATTAATATTTATTGAACAATTCCGTAATTATTACATAGAAATCTTGGAAGGCTGAATGTCCACCTTTTTAAATAGATGATCTATAGGATTAGTTAATCTTACTTGAAATTCGACTTTAATAACTCAATTATTCTGAAAAATTTTATTAAAATTTAATCAAATAATTTAAAAATTTAAATGTCCGCCATTTTTAAGTGGTTATAATAAAATAGTTAATTGATGTGTTCTCAAGATCTTCAAAGATATGTTTGTCGTGCTAAATTTCATAAAACTCCAATGAATAATTTAGAATAATTATATTCCTATATATTTCTCTTATATTAAGAGAATATCTTATAATTTTTGAATATCCGCCATTTTTAAACAGTATGCAGCTAGAAAATTGAATGATGCTGCTTCGAGATGATCTTTAATGGCTGAACATCACTGAAAAATTTCATGAAAATTTATTAATTTCCTTCAAAAGCTATTAGTGGGGATATACAATAGACAAAAATACATGGAAATACTGACTTGTGAGTCTCAGTTTTCTTTTGAAAATAGCTTAAAAATGCATTTCTTCGTCAAGGGAGTTTACCTGCAAATAACCGATTATTTGTAGGTAAACTGAAGGCGCATCATATTTTCTTCTGAACAACAAAACTCATCAAATATGACATTCATGAAAATAATTTTTATGAAATTTGAATTAAATTGACAATAAAGAAAAATTTCCCATATAAAATAGAGCATATAAAGTTTATAAAAATATCTGAATTTTGATTCGATATGTCATTAGTAAAATTTCGTAAAAAAATATATTAACCGAAATAAATGACGGATATATTAATCTTGGAAACCCTGTTATAAAAGAAAAAATTCATTTATTGTTGTTATTATTATTAATTCGAAGAAAAAGTAAGATGCTATCTCTGGAACCGTTTTTCTTTTGGACCCAATATACTGTATTTCCAGTTAGTTGAATCTTTTTACATTCTCCAGATAGCGAAAATGTGAGATCTACTATGTAAAATTAGATTTTAAAAATCAATTTATCTTATCAGAATCAATCGAATAAATTTGAGTGTTTGCACTAAACAAATAAATTTCCAATCTATGCCACAGATATTGATTCTTTGTCTTCGCTTCTTGAAAGACTTGTTAAAACTTCGGCTGCATCTAATTCAGACCAATTATGATTATTTTCAATTCTGAAAACAATAATTTTTATTGTTATTATGATTGTTATTATTTTAATCTACATTTTTTAATTATTTTATAAAATTAAATGAATATGTATATATATATTTATATGCATATTTACTTCTGTACATATGCTAAATTTCAAGTCTCTATGTCTATAGGAAGCACTATATAATTTTGATGAGTAAGTCAGTGTCCAAATTTGTGATTTTCTGGGGCCTCTATCTCCTAGACAATTTGATATTAAAGCTTGAAATTTTTACAGAGTGGCATTGCAATGTATACAATTTTCGTTTTACTAGCTTAATCAGAAGCGAAGTTATGGAGATGGCAAATATGGCTTAAGTTGGTTCATGTAAATATATACACAGTGTGCGCCGTGCAAACTTGGCCCGGCGCACTGCGGTGCGCCTTGATAAGTTAATTGTATGATGATAATTAAGTGATCTATTTAATACCAAAAATATTATTTACCATTGTGTTTAATATTTCAATGTTTATTCTTTTAAAAAATAATTATTATTATTTATTTCCATAAATATTCATGCAAATTGTAAGAAAATGTATTATATTTTTATATTAAATTACAGTTTTTTTACAATTTTATTAAAATCTAATAAATACTTGTATTCAATCTTTTTAATTTTCGAATTTAATTTGAATATCCAGAATGGAAATATTTTTTTTAACTTTTCTATTCCTAAAATGAGTCATTTATATGTACTAGTATAAAGTATTTTAAATTAATATAAAAAAAGAACTGCTAGTAAAAGTGATAGTTAAATGAGTCATTTATATGTACTAGTATAAAGTATTTTAAATTAATATAAAAAAAGAACTGCTTGTAAAAGTGATAGTTATGGTTGTTTAATGAAACATTTTACAATAAATTTTTAATTTATTTAATTTATATTTTTTATAAAGCATTCATAAAATTTTTGGAGGGAAATTACAAAAATTTTTGAGGATATACTGTATGATATAAAAAATAAAATAATAATATAAACAAGATTTTCAGGAATTTCAAATACATAATGCATGATTTCTAACTGGTTTGATTTTTCTCTTCAATATTTGCTGCCTTTACTACATGATATTGATTGACATTTCATCTTTTTCACTATAGGAGGTAAGATGTTTTAGTGAGTGTAATTTATTACAAAATAAGAAATAAATTAAAATATCAATTTTGAATAATTCAAAATTTTTAATGATAGTAATTTTTACTTAAAAATTTATTAAAATGAAGAAATATTTTGTTTTAGATAAATATCCATTTATAATTTAAGTTTTACATTAAATTTTAGTTTTATTTCCAATTTTATTTCATAATAAACATCTTTTAATTATCATTACAGTTTTCAATGTATAAAAAATATTTTTCTACATTTAAAATTTTTGATAAGTTATTAATTACTATTTAAATTCAATTTTGTATTTAGAGAAATTTCATATCTAATTTAGCATTATTTAATAATATTTACTAGTATTTAATTAAAATGAAGTTCTTAAGTAAGATTGTTTATTATTTTTTAATGTAGAAAACTCAAGAAACTGGAAAAAAGAATGCAATCATTGTATTAGATACAAAACGTTCAAATGCCATTAATATTGGTTTGACCAAACTTCCACCTCCTAGGACCATTAAAACAGCTATTCTGAAGATGGATAGTATAATAATGAATAGAGAAGGCATTGAAGTAATACATTTTTTATATTTATACAATATTATAATATTTTAATCATGTACATCAGAATATTATGATGGCAAAAATAATTGCATAATCCTACAAAATAGGGGATAATTTTGCATATATTCTTATTCTAAAACATTGCTTATTGCATTGTGTTTCTTTGACTAAAACTGTACAAAATCAAAACTGGCATTCAACATGAAACAAAACATATTTTTACAATCTTTTATTTTATTCAGGGAGTTAAAACCAAATTTATTCTTATCATTTTATTATATATGAAAAATAATAAAATTATTTTAGCCATCACTATGTGGTATAAAATACTTTAATATAACAAATCTATATATATATAGATTTGTTATTCTCTTATTAAAAATATCAAATCTATGTACAGTGGATTCCGCTTAATTGTGACACTTCGGGACTAAGCTATTTTGTCCCAATTAAACGAAGTAATAATAAATTCTAAAATAAAATATGTAATTCGTAGGTAAATAAATAATAGATAAAAAATAATAATTAGATACCTATTTTAATGATTTATTATTAAAATAGGTACCAAATTATTAGTTTTTTACTGATCTCCTTTGACTTCTTCTTTAACACTGGGCCACTGATATTCAGGCCTCACCCGCTAACTATAGAAATCCATTGATCTAATGCTTCTTTGACTTCTGGATCCTTTCCTGATTTTTCTTATGGAATGATCCTGGAATTTCTTTCTGTAATGTCCACTCCTCACACAGTTGATTTTCTTGTTGTAGAAAACACACTATGGTAGATTTTGGTACACCAGCTATATCAGGAGTCTACGATAGCTTGGTATTAAATGGCTAGCTTTTAATTTTATCCAGCAAAGCAATTTTACTTGAAAGTGTAAAATACTTCTGTTCTTTTATTTCATCTTCCGATGTAGACTGTTTTTCTGCTAAAATGACATTTAAAAAAATCCAATTAAGCAAAAAATTAAATTCGAAACTTATAAAAATTAATTTAAAATGACCGTTATTATTTTATTTAAAAATTCGAATTGCGAAGCATAATTGGATAATCAATTACCCAATCGATTTCTTCGTTTAAGATCATGTGATATTTTGTTATTTTTATTTAAATTGAAAAATTTTTTAAATTATTTCAAGAATATATTTATAATTACACATTTGATTTTCTCACTTGTAAATATTTCTGACGTCTCTTTATTGGCATCATTCAAGTACCGTTGCAAAATTGTCGTCTTGTACTTAGCAGGAGTTTCTTTTTCTGGATATTCTTCCCCATTCGAAACTAATTTCTGCTTTTTATTAGGATTTTCTTCATCTGATTCGCTGTTTCTCCTTTTCCTATTATTTTCTAATTGTTGGGGTGTTGTAGCTGAATAACTGTGCTCTTCGTGTTCTACGTGATACCTCGGACAATCCTCGACTAAAATTGATCAATTTTAATACATAAACATGAAACTGTTATAATAATAATAATAATAATAATAATAATAATAATAATAATAATATAAAAGAATTAGTATGTTTCGATATTGTTTTGTTCCCATTTTCGTGCATAAAAAAGACATCATTCTTACTATAATTCTGTTCATCTCCGCTGTCCCAAACACTATCGTCAGAACTTATACTTAATGGTTCTGCATTACCAGAAACGTAACTATTATACAATCGAATACGTTGGCTCCAGCTCAGATCTGGATCACGAACCTAAAATAAGAAAAACAATCATCATAAAACAGAAAATCAGAACAACTCCACGTGGCAATTCAAAATAAAAAAACTGTAACGCCATCTGTGGAGAAGTGATGCAATCAAAACTTACCGTGTTTTTAAGTCTTCTTCTCGCGTTGGCAAACCAATTTGATACTTGAACCAGTGTCATTTGTGAACCTAATGCCAATGTAACTTTCTCTGATTTCGTAGGATAAGGATTATTTCTATGTCTTATCAGCCACTGTTTTAATGGTCTTGCCATATCTTGAAGTACTTGTCTTTTTTGCCTCGATCTTTCGTGAAGTCTAGCCCTTTATAATTAAATTTTAAAAAAATCTTTACAGTAAACTGTTGTTCCGATAATAATAATAATAATGTACAATTTTAAACAAAAATAAATATTTTTCTTTTTAGGATCAATAACGCGAAGTTGAATTTTTTAGATTAAGGCAAAAAAAAAAAAGGAATACCGAGGAGAACGATAACAATGAAATGAATTGGATTTCTTTCTAATAAAAATAAAAAAAAAGGAAATTGTTTCCAAAAGGAGAAAGGAGTATATAAATGTGAAGCTTTCAGTTGATCATGTCTATAAAAGAAGAAAAACTGCAATGCAATAAAATAAAAATGGAAACATTTTTATAAAATTTTAAAAGAGTAAAAACAATAACAATAAATTACATTGAAACATGCTATAAGGAATTAACATTTAAAATAAAATAAACAAGATTGAATATATGATACATTATTAACTTTATCTGACATATAAAACCGTCATTGGAACACATAAAGTTAAGAGCAACAGTAATATTATACTACTGACAGAACTCTACCTGTGCCAAAATGGAAGAACAGAAATTGAAGAACTCAAACAAGTTCTGACTAACACAAGACTAGCATTGTGAATAGTTTGACTTAATGCCAGAAAATTTTCGAAGTTTTAAACTAGTGGATGTTACCTGATAAACAAGGTGTCGTTGATCGCTACAAATATCCTAAACATGTTTACATTAAATAACATCTTTATAAAAATAAAATTTAAATTATGCTCATCAATTCTTTGATAAATATCAAATTATTTTATTATTCACAAAATCTTATTGTACTACTACTATTAATAATAATAAAAATAATAATTTTCTGTATATTCTACATGATTCTATTTTACAGTTAAAATTTTATAGATCAAATAAATTATTTTTGAGATTTGATATGTTAAAGATGTATTGTCCTTATAATGTGATTTCACATAGTAAAACAAATGGAAATAAAAGAAATGCAAAACATCAAGTTCATTTATTAAGAGATCATTAATCTACGCCATGCTTCCTTTCAGATGAATAATCGTACAACGCACCGATCCCCCACAGACTAACCCATTACTGCCAACTCGAATAGCTACTGACTCCATCTAAATATAGAATTTTAAAATGTATTCTATAGCTGCTGTCCTCGATCTGTCTAAAACTCTGGGCACGAGGTCGTGCGACTTATAACCGTGACATTTTGAATCGTAACAATGATAACACTAGATTTTAAAAAAGTGTTCCGTTCCAGTCTCAGATGACAGTTAAACAAACGTATCTCAAATGTCTTCTACTAACGTGAAAGAACTTGAAGATATATTCGAACGGGATCAAACTCTCGAAGAAGTTAATAAGTCCAGAAGTGTTTTCTCTATCAGGCCGAAAACAGCCAAGGAATATGATGAACAGTTAAGTGTTTTGAGAAAAGAAAATTTCAATTTGAAGCTTCGTCTTTTTCTCTGCGAAGAAAAAACCGATAAACATAAAGATGGCGACGATTTTTCGTGGTCAGAATGCAATATGGCGTATTTAAAATCAAAACTAAGCGAGAAAGACGAATTTATACAAACTTTACAACGAACTCTTTCCGAAAAAGACGATCAACTTAAAGAATTAGAAAACGAATTAACTTTATTTTACACGAACACGACTTCGGATCAAGATGAAGCGAATTCACAACAAGAAATGGCGAAAACCAAGTCGGAAATATTTCACGATGGAAGTCAAACATCTCAGAATTTATCGGAACAAATGGTGAAACAATTTAAATTTATTCAAGACGAATATGATAAATTAAAAGAAAAATATGATAAATTAAAGTTAATAATTAAAAATCAATCACAAAATACGTTAAAAAGGTGTTTATCGACAACAAAATTACATGCTATAGATTTTTCAGAACAACTGATCGGGAATGGCAAGAATTCCGATTGCAAACTTCAGGAACTTCGTCATCAACTATCCATGTCTGAAGATAACGTCGGTCGCCTAATTAAAATCTTAGAAACGAAAGATAAAATATTAGATTTCTTGTTGACTGAGTATCGCGGATCGGAAATGCGCCAGAAAGATATCAGAAAGAGTTTAGATTCGAAAGAAGAACAAATTAATTGTTTTAGAAGAGAATTGGCAAGTTCAGAAACCAAATTAATCGATGCGAAAAAGATAACAAATGATGCAAAACATAATGATGTCACATCCAGAACCGAATCCAGACCATCAAAATCTACGCCCAACCCATCTAGAGGATTATTCGGAAACAATAAATCAAAAAGAGATTCTATGGATTTTTATCAGAAATCATCAAACGATTACATCATGCCGAAGTTTAAAACTGTAAAATCTATAAATTTATCTAAAAATTCTGATGCAGGCTTATTAGAAATTGTTGGGGATGGCATAGAGGGTTCACATCACGTGAATGAACGACTGCCATCTGCATCTGAAAAAATAAACAAACAGGAATCTCTTCCAAATTTAAATATTAATTCAAAATGTTCCAAATGTTCCCAATATAAAGATAACCATATTTTATTTCGCAATACCAAATTAAACATACCAGCCACCATACAAATAGTTATCGAAAAGTGGGATAAAGTGGAGAAAATTTTTACTGCTCTGAAAGAAACGTAAAATAACGTATACAAGATTAATCTTCTAAATTTTTATTAACTGACTTTTTTTCAGATGAAATCATGATGATGATTACTATTTATTTACATTTTTGATTTTCAATTTTATGAATTATATTTATATTTTTATATACAGTACTTACTTACGATGGTGCATTTTATTCGAATCACGAAATAAAAATTGTCAGAAACAGTTTTATTGTTTATTATTTGTATTTATGAAAATATTTTTTCATTGTTTATCGAAAAATGGATTATATAATAGGTTACTGAACAGAAAGAATATTGATCTTAATCAATAAGTACAATATTAAAAAGTTTATTTACCTTGTGCTACTCATTCGGAGTAATCGACCCGATCTTGTTCTTATTAAATGTTCTCCCATTCCAAATCTAACATTATCAGTCAACTCATCTGAAGAATTATTAACATCTTCAACTCCTCTTCTATTTTCTTTATCGTCAATTATTTGTCCCATTATAGATAAATCTTTAAAAAATAAACAAACAAAACAGTCATCATTTAAAATTTAAAAGTATACCAACAGATGTCGCTATACGAATGTCATCAAAATTTTTTTTTATTTTTATTACTAGACTAAAAATAATTTTAAATAAATTTTAAAAATTTATTACTGTTATTATTATTATTTTTTTTAATAAATAATTTTAAACTATTTACCTGAAAACAAAATATAAAACTTTCACTTAATATAAAAAATAGCTGACAGATGGCATCAGAAAATGACTCCAATAAAGTTTTTTTTTTGTTGTCTGTCTTCCTTGTAATGTTTATAAATTTCTTGTAACGAAAGATATAAAAGTTATAATTAAAACAATAAAAGTCACACTTTCATATAATTACAAAGCTAACATAAAAGATTTATAAGCGAGTTATAATATTTAAATAACAACTAGCAAGAGAACATATTGTAGTTATAAAAATTACATTTTTAGTAACAATAATGCATCCGTTAAACACCAGTTGGGGGTTAAACCCCAGCAGAGATTAAAAAACCACGTTTGATCTACATCTTCCTCGAACTCCGAAGAGTAAGTAGCTAACATTTTCTATATGAATCGGTTTATAAATTGATTTATGTAATAATAATTTATATTTTTATTATATTTAATATTCATAAGCTATTATTTTATAATATCTTAAAGTCTGTCCGGATTTTTAACTTTATCCATAATTTTTTATGGATACATTCCTTTGTTACGATGGCTAGTAACTCAGTTTACGTATAGAATATATACATAACTAATAAATGAATTAATAACATAATTAAAACGTTAATATTAATAAATTTACGATAATTAACGCTTAATTAAGATAATAATCTACAAAAACAAGTTTCGCTCCGGTTATGTTTTACACTTAAAAGTGACTTACGATTAAATTAATTAAAAACATTATCATGTTATTAAATACTTTCTAATGTTCGATACTCACTTCACCGAATATTTCAGTCAATCTCTTCAAATTTTATGAAAATTTTTTAGATAAAAAAATTTAACGTCGTGTTAAAGACATGATTGTACCAAGCATGAACTCTTTAGTCACCCAGAAACATGGATTCTATACTTTCTTTGTGTAAACTCTTCCTTAACAGAATAGGACGAACATATTTCACGTTCTTTATTCAGTTTCTGGGTCCTAAGTATCATTTGGGACGTGTGCACAAACAAACATGTCCGTTACGTCTCGAATAAAAAATATTAAGAAAATACTAATGATTATTTATTTTCATTCAATAGTTTTCTAAAAGAAATTTAAATTTTTAAAATTTAATTCCGAAAAAACTTTTGTGTCATTTTATGATTTTGAAAAGTTTACAAGATGGCCGACTTGTTTGTTAATCCCTAGCTAACAATACGTAAGAATTCTATTTTTAATGGTTTTCTATTAATAGATGAAAAATTTAGAGTAAATCATTAACCATCTTTTTTCTTTTTCTTTCCATTATTATTAATAATTAAGATTATATGCAAAGTGCTTATTTTTAATGTGGTAATTTTGTAATTTTATTTCGAAAAATCCAATACAATTATTTAATGCAACTATCGATTTCAGTTTTGCATAAGGTGCAAACTGTTGTTTTTGTTATAAATTTGTTGAATGCATTAAAATTTTTACGTGTAAATAATTAACTATATTTGCATAAAAATCGACTTAATTGATATTAAAAATGCTATTCGGGTTACATTTACATTTCTCGTTAAATGGTCTGATGAACAAATCGATGTTAATGCGTTATTATTAACTGCATTCTCTTCATTTATTCATATATAATATTGGTAATAAATCATCGCAAAAATTCAAATTTACTGCTTGCTTGAATCATATAGATTATTTTCGATATTATTATTAATATTTGCAATAAATAATGCAACAAAACCGTACCGATTCGTTTCGTTGGATATATTGATTAAACAGTTATTAATACAGTACTATCATTACAATTATGAAAAAATCTTTTTAACACTGTATACTAAATTTTTCACTCGAAATATTTTAATTTTATGAATTGTATTAATGAAATTTTATTCTTTTGTTATGCTTAAGTTTTTAAACTAATGATTTTTCATATGTTTAATAAGAAAATTGATGTTTGGTCTGCATATATATGCTTCAGGAATAAGTTGCATGTTAAGAATACATGAATGTTTTAGATTTATAAATTTTTCTATTTTTAAATCAGTAGAAAAGATTATATTTCTGTTTTTTGAAAACAATTTGTAGTATAAATATAAAATTCTGATACAGATTGTTACTGAGAATAACTATAATGTTTATTTTTTGTTTAGGATCAATTTTTGAGATAAATGGCCATTACTATTAATTTATTTTCGTTTATCATTTTTGTAAGATGAACAAAGCAATGCTATTGTTAAAAAATCATATATTATTTAAATTGGAGTTTAAATAAAACATTCTTATGTTCAAAATTATCAATTTTAATATAGAATTTCCTCATTGGATCAATAGGTTGTTCAATGTTAGTAGTGTTCCTGTGTATATACATTTTCAACTTATTTTTAACAAACTTGGTGATATATAGAGTGATAAAAAATTAAAATTTTTGAGAGAATAAATTATATAGTTAAAATTATTCGAAACCTGAAATATGAAGAAGAAGTTAAGTGTGATGTTTGTTTTGATTGAAGATCTATTTTAGGTTTTACATAGAATTCACTCAGAAATTACGAAAATTTGTCATTGATTTTTAAAATATGAAGCATAATAATCTATGTTATTAAATATAAATTCAAAACATCTCTAAATATTATTAATTATGATTGTTAAGATGAAAAAATATTAAAGATATTAACTTGCTTATAAATCAGCTGATGAAAAAAATGATGTTTTGACTTGGAAATAAATAATTTTATAACAAAATAATGTTGAAGATTTCTGACACAATTTTTTCATTCAAATATGTGAAGTATCATGCTATAAGTTAATTAATTATTAAAACAAAATTCAACTATACGTTAGTTATAAGATATTTTGATATTGTTTCGAATATGATTAATCTTTCTGAATATTTTTTTATTTTCTTTTTATTTTTTATTGAAGGAAAAACCAATGAGAAAAATCTGTTACACTACATAAAGCAATCCAACAAAGAATGATAATATCTTGCAAAGTCTACAATAGTTTTCTATATATAGTAACCGCATCTAACACAATTCGGCATATATAGGTTGCTATTAAGTGAAATTATTGGAGTTTAGATTAAGTAAATAATAATTTAATTGTGCTTTCTGAAAAACGTTATTTTCCACCACAAAGTTTTATTGTTATTATATATACATATAAACATACTGTAGGCTTTATATGCACAGAATTATTTCCGAAAAATGAGTTTAATAACTTGTACACTTAAATTCTGATAAATTGCAGATTGGGAAAAGTGAAAACAAGAATAGTGTGTAGACTCTACAGTACATTGAATTAAAATATTTTAATTTATTGCTTTAAAGTAGAAATTAATGAAATTTGGATAAATTTGCAATGAAATATAAAATCATGATAACTAATAAAGAGTCACTATTTTAGTTTTCATAAAATGAATTAATGTAATAAAGTTATCTATTAGAAAACATCTAATATGTAAAAGAATAAGTTATGTATGCTAAAGAAATTATATTTGTTATGATTGCTGTTATTATCTTTATTTTTTTATTTTTTTTGTCAATCAAATAGTCGCTTCTAAACTGTAGCAAACATTCTAGTTTCTCGTTACTATACTAAGCATATTTTTGTTTCTTGCATATGCTTTCGAGTTAATAATATGTTTTTAGATGAAAATGATTTCTCTGAGAACGGCCAGTTAATGATTGTATGCTATTAAAATTTATTAAATGCGCTCTTTATTTTTAGTTTGATTTTTCCACATTCTTAAAGAATATTTACATAAGATAAAACATCCTATTTTCCAACTTTGGTCGAAATCAGATGAATGATGCGACTTGCAGATATATTTATCTTGAAAGGATTTTTACTAAGAGAGGAAATACAGCTCGACGGCAGGAAACGTTAAATCTCAAAAATAAAGAAATTACATTGAGAATACTGTAAATCGCTTTCCGCTTTATTAGCCCACTTCAGTTACAGATAAATTCAAAATGTTCGAATTTATCTGTAACTGAAGTGTGCTAATAAAGTCGAAAGCGCTTTTACAGTATTCTCAATGTAATTTCTTTCTGTATTTTTGAGATTTAACATTTCCTCTCTTAGTCGGTCTCATTCCGGCAGTAGTACTTTGAACTTTATGATAGGATTTTTGTTATTTTCATTTGGGCCTTATTGAGATAAAATTTTCGGAGATCTTTAAGTAATATAAGAAACGCGCATATTTCAAATTTGGTGGAAATCGCTTCAGCGAAGCATTCTATAGAAGTATTTACAGAAAAGAGAATCCTCCTACTCCCCTTCATTTTGATCCAATGGGCTGAAATTTTTAGAAGTCTTCAAGTAACTTAAGAAACACCTACGTGCTAAATTTGGCCGAAAACGGTTGAACGACGTGATCTATAGAGATGTCTGCGGAGGAGAAGGAAGAAAAGATTAAGGAAAACAAGAAAAATGCTTTTTTTTGCCTATTTTCCTATTTTCAAACTGCTCTAATTTTTTTTTGCTAGTTGGATTCGAAGCTTCAGATTTGGCAGGCCTATTCCTATTGAATAGTTCTCTTGAATATAAACATGGCAGTATTAATTTTCATAGTATTAATATTTTATAGCGTATACAATGGTACCTTGGTTAACGACGGCTTCGGATAACGAGTGGTCGTAAGAAAAACATCTTGGTTAACGACGCAGGCTTTGGTTAACGACTTCTGATTATGTGAACTTTCGATAAAATAAAGCTCTATAACAGGTCGTCATCACATCACGTGATTCGTTAGCTCAGTTGTTAATCGTTACTTTTTTTTATTACAATCAATTCAAATTCCACAATATCATTATTAAACTTAATAAAATTATAACCATATAAAACTATATTTAAGTAAATGATAATTAACATATAGTAATAAAAAGCTTTTTTCTGTATGTTACCAAACATTAGCTTAAATAAATTTGTTAAAACATTTATAACAAATTTAGAAATAAAATTTCATGTTAAAAATATGCAATATCTAACAGTTTAAAAATTAATTTATTTTCCATTTAAAATTGATCCAGACAGTAATATTTTGTTGATAAGAAATTTGTTTCTAGTATAGTATAATCCAACCAAAAACAAAATATGAAAAAATGGGCCAAGTTCTATTATACGAGTTTGTTTGGCCACCAAAAGAGTAGAAATCTAAAACAGGTGCCAAGTTCCATTCCAATGCCAATATCGAAAAATGAGATTTAAATACTGAGATAAATTCAATACAGTGTCACATTTTCAGGCTTTTATTTGACAAATTTTAATATCTATGATAGCTGGATAATAACAATATAACTCAAAAACTTGCCAAGTAAAAGCCTGAAAGTGACACTGTATTGACTTTATTTCAGTATTTAAATCTCATTTTTTGACATTGGGATTGGAATGGAATTTGGCACCTGTTTTAGATCTCTACTCTTTTGGGGGCCAAACAAATTCATAGAATAGAACTTGGCCCATTTTTTCACATTTTGTTTTTGGTGGGATATCAGTACTTTTTGTTAAGTTATTATATTAAATAAACACACTAAATAAATAATAATCTAAGATAGCTAAATAATTCTTCATGCAATGCCATTTTTTTCCTTTTAACTGATGTTTATGAATTATCCATTTCATATTAATAGTGTTTTAATACAGGTGGTAAAATATGTCTTCAACTGGAATCACGAGAATATTTCGTAATAATCAATATATTCATTATATTCACCAATATATTTATTAAATTATAATCAACATATTCATTAAAAAAGATTGCTATATAGGCAACGTCGCACTGCCAAATGCAACGTGATGCAACGTGCTCAATTGCTTTGGGTGAAGTAAATAAGTCCCAAAATAATTGAAAAATTGGCATTTTCTGAATTTTTCCTCTACAGTGATACCTCGGTTCACGAACACAATCCGTTCCTTGATCCTGTTCGTGATCCGAAAAGTTCGTAATCCGAATCAATTTTTCCCATTTCAATTAATGTAAATCCAAATACGTTTTTTATCCTAGGAAAAAAAATTTTAACATGTTATGGCTTTGTGTGGAAATAATACAGAAAGGAAATAAATATAACAGTAATATTAGAAGAAAGCATGTTTAACACCACCTTCACTAACACTTAACTTTTTTGTGAGCCATAATAAGGGATAAATTTAATTAAATAAAGAAAAAAACTAAAATATCAA